>VYXF01001511.1:176114-202966 GCA_013397295.1 Polioptila caerulea
CATTGAGGAAATGAGGTAACAGGACAATGCAGAGCAGTCCATATTGATGTTACCCTACTATTACATTTCTTCAGTTTATGAAAATCAGAGAGGTAGTTTCTGTGTCAGCTACTCAGAAAGCTGTACAGCAAGTCAGTGCCTCTAATACATTACAAAACTAGTTGTAAAGTCATAAGCTTGATGTATTGCTTCAGCTACAGCCACATGCTCAAAACAAGGATTGCATCTGAATCTAGTATTTTGCAATTGCTATTTTAACAACCTGTTTTAAGTTGCCAAACTGTAATGAGAAAGAGCAGAAATTTTCCAAAGCTGTGTCTGCCCAAGAAGGAGCTTTCTGAGAAAACTTAAATATTAAAAAATATTTAAGCCATTCCTAAAAAATGTTGCAGAGAATATTTTTATACAAGAAAAGATTTTCTGGTGACTTTTAGGGAGAGACTTCTAGCTCCTCCTTGGTTTGGGTCTAAGAGTTATGACTTGGCAGGACAGACTGCATAAGGCAAATATTTCTGTTTTCTATACAAAAATGAACCTAAATTAAACTGCTTTATACAGGGTCTTTCACACTTACATTGGACGAGCACTGGCAGCAGTGGGACTGAAAAACTGAGCTCCTTCAAATAAGGGGAATGAAAATGTGAGAGATGATGTGGCCAGACTAACAAGTAAGCAGCTGTGGTACCTGAGAATATCTCAAAAGGAGCAAGGGATTGAGAGGCAGAGGACAGAATCTAACACTTGCTGGACAAGGAGACTGAAATCGAGTTCAGACCCACAGAATGGAATTTGGGATTAAGAAGCAGACATGAGGCAGGGACAGTGCAAAATGGCTGAACACATAGGATGTGAGTGAGACAGCTTTATTGGGAATGGGCAAAAGAGACTTCAGTTCCTCTCCACCTCCAAAAGATTAAACAGAATCAACTCCTCCTGAAGAAAGCAACAGGACTGGGCAAACTGACACCATGGGCAGCAGTCAGCTAAGACTGAGACACCTAAGTTCAGGTGTCTCACCACAAATGCCTACATATGACCTGGTGTTTGAATTGCCAGGATAGGATATAGATGTGAAGGGTGGCATTCAGTGGCTGAAATGGAGGCCTTTATTGCCATCTGAGACAACACAAGGCTGATATCTGCCACAGCATCTACGTGGGGCCTGCACTCTATGGGACAACACTTCACCAATTTGCCTTTGGCAGAAAATGTTACTGTTTGTGACTGTCACATCCTCTCCAGAGAGGAGACAGCAGCAGTATCCCAGTGCCAGTGAGGCGAGCTGAAGGGCTGGCAGGGTACCTTAGCACAGCTCCAGTGGCAGCTTACAGGCTCAAAAATGGGCATCCAAATGATCTGCAGAAAAGAACAGAATTGAAGTTGGACGAGCTACTCATATCTAAACATTTCTCTGCTTTTGAGGCACTGACTTTGTAACCTTACCAATATTCTTTCAACACTTCTTGAATATTCTTCTATATGAATTTGGACTGGGGTAGGCAGAAGCATCTGATGAATTTCAAACAAATCTTTGATTTGTGATAGTCCATAAAACAGCACTAGGCATACATAATGCACAGCATGTTCTCTACAGATAGGTACCTTTGCCAACTAAAGCAGCCCCAGAGATGGTTTTCCTAACCACTAAGGACAAATATGCTTAAACAAATGGTTTATGAAATCCAATAGCAAGGCACTGAGAGCAAGGCCAGTTTAGTTTGATTTCCCTGCCTCCTGTTTATCTCTCCTTGAGGAATTCAAACTGAGAAGTCCTTGTGTAATTTGTGAAGACCAAAGAGGAAGCTCAAAGCACTGTGGAAAGGTTAGTGCAGACAACAACTGGAAACAGATCCATGCTTTGCACTACGTTAACCATGAACAGTTTTTGTTTGAAATCTCAAACACAAGCTCAAGCAATTCAGGCCCCAAACCTGATGTGGATATTTGGCAATCACCAATCTGTGTGCAAAAGAATAAAGGAAAGCCTGCTCTTTGTACTGCTGTTAGAGCTGTTTACTTTCTGGCGTGAGTTCGCAGTTCCTGAGATCTTAGAATAAGTTCTGTAACCACAGAGCTGCAAAAGTCTGAGAACTGTACCAGACCTTGGGCCAGCAGTTCAACAAACAACTACAAAAGAAGAGTTCAGATCTTCAAAGAGAAAGAGGAAGGAAATCAGCTGTTAGCTGGCTCAAAAAAAAAAAAAAAAGAAAAAAAAAGAAAAAAAAGAAAAAAAAATAATAAAAGAAAAAAAGAGAAAAAAATGCAGATGATTTATCACTTACCAGTTTACCTAAGAAAAAATCCCAACAACCATGAGCCTGTGAAAGGGAACGCAAGCTGAAATTTTCCCCTTCAAGGGGACACAATATTTTTTTCAGCAGGGATGGGATGTGTGGACCTTCACAGAGGCACTAATGGGCAGCCTGTCCCAATCCCTGTCCCTCAGCCCATCACACTGAGCAGCACCAGGTGCTTCTTCAGACTCAGACACACTCCAGACTCTCACAGTGAGCTCTGAAATGACCCTCTCCACGCTCAGGGGACTGTGATTTCTATCACACACAGAGAAAGGTTAAATCAAAGCCACCTCAGCTTTACAGGCCCAGTCTCCCAGCTGTACAACATTTCAAGAAGAGGTTCACAGCTCCATACCACATCCCCTAAGTGGGAAGGCACAGGTGCCCTTGGGGAAAAAAATCCATGATATTTCTGGGATAATGTCACTGTGTCATCCCAAAACTACTCACATCAAATATATTTCAACTGACTTTGATATTCTGTTGCTATTTCTTCTAACCAAAACTTTTTGATTTGTTGCTTTTATTGAAGGAACAAGATGAGATTAAAAAAACAGGCAACAGAAGAGAGAAGTATGGGATCCCAAGATAAAATAGGAAGAAATTCACTATGATATTCTTCTCTTCTCTCCTTTTTTTTTTCCCCTCCCATATTTCAATTGTCTTATAAATCTATCATGGTTCTTACAAACTCAGAAGAGGAATAGTACAGAATAATTTTTTAATTTTTCAAATTAATTTTTAAAATACCATTTCCCAATTATTTAATGAATTGTATCATCACTTTGGGAACATGTCCTCTCCTTTAGGTTACTCCGTTTTCAAGCACACAGATTTTCTCCCAGTGCAAAATCAGATGTCTCCAAGCAGCATCATACAGGAATTTTTTCAGATATGAAACAAAGTTATCTCAGCAATGCCATTCTTGCCTTAACCAGCAATGGGTATGTAAAAAACAGCTTAATCTGGTTATGATGCACTGTAGTTTACTAAATTGTGTAACTTTAGGGAGTACTTCATTTTATTTAGCTAAACTATTGATACACTGCAGTCAATTCAGCTGGTTGATTTTTGGTAATAACACATTTACCTGCATTTCTAATTGCCACTTCTTTTGCTTCCTCTTATTTCTGCCTTTTCATCATTTTGCTTGGCCAACTAACACACATACAAAACACAGTGTTTAACCTTCATCCTCATCAGAAATCTGATCCCTGTTAGCCATGATCCTCATTAGGTATCTGTTCCCCATCTCTCAGGCTCACACTTTAGTTTCACATACAGGACACAATTTACCCCAAACACACCCAAAATGCACATATCCCAGCATGATTACATCTCTTCTCAGTGTGACTGTTGTCATGTAGATCAAGCCTAGGAGATAAATTTTGTTCTTCAGGGGCTGAAGTAAACCAAACACCCCAGTAAAATTGAATATGAGAAAAACAAGGCAAAATCCCAAAGCTACCATCCATATCCACAAAAACAAGCTGAGAAAAACACGTCAGACACCCATGTAAAGCTTTACAGGCATCATTACTGGCCAGAGGCTGAGCAACTGAGATGTGCACATTTCTTGTAAGAGCTACAAAAGGAAGTGACAATATATAATTTAGCTTATTGTTCCACGTAGGAATGCAGCATGAGCAAAGGCAAACATGATTGACAGCCCACATGTAACTCAATATGTTTCACTTAGGAGATCTTAGAGCATTGTAATTAGTGAAAAACAAAATACATGTTTTTGCTGAAGAGCTGTCACGAGCTCAACTCACAGGAATTGCATTTTCAGTTTGAAAGAGTGCAGGGATAGTTTAGAGAGTTCAGTTTAATGTTATCCCAAATGACATTGAGCTTTGCATGTGAAGGAGCCAAGAAAGCCCAAAATGACCCACAGCTGACCTCCCAATGACTGACAACCCTCAGATACTGTTTGCTAACAAATATCATATATTAATATCAATAGCAACCCAGAGTCTGTATTGCACTGCCAACAACAGCAAGCTCCACAGGTCATGTTTCCCTACTGATACCCATGAATATTTTTGACCACAAATAGTATTACATAAAACTAAAGGAATATTTGTATCAACTATAGCAACTAAGAACAACTCCAGGAAAAACATCCCACCTTCCTGTAGTATCTCAACACCTTAAAATGGTAATTTGGTTCTCTTTGTTTATCCTGCATGGTTGAAAGGTTTTTGAGTAATTCCTAAATAATGCCACCTTCGAGCCAAAAAGATCTGAATTCTGGAGCCAAGGCAGCCCAGCAGACAAACCCTCAGGGTGCTGGGAGCAGAAGGAAATTCTGAAGCCAAAATGCTATTCAGAAATTTGAAAATAAGTTAGGAATTTCCCCAAGAAAAGCTCTGCAGCAAAGAGGCCTGGCTGAACTGCTGGCTGCTGGGGAAATGGGAATCTGGACAGCTCTGCAAGGGCCAAGGCATTCACCTGCTGCCAAGGAGCAGCAGGTCTGCTCCCATTCCTGAGCTGCCAACAGGCTGAAGTAGTCTTTGAAACACACAGGGTAAATTAGCATGAAAATGAAAAGCAACAAATTTAAAATGTTATGCAGATGGAGGCAGAAAGTGGCCCCAAATTAGGATTTTCCAGGCTTCGACTGATTTGTGACTTGTTGTTCAATTACTCTGGGTTTATGAGATAATTACTATAAACAAACTCATTAGGCCACTGTAAAATGTGGTGAAGCTGCTCACCTGGTACTCATTTCTATGGAATCACATACAATATTTGTCAGCCAAAGATTACCATCAAAGTTCAGAGAAATGCTGGTGGGGTTAGTAAGGAGTAACATTCAAACAAAACTTCTCTCGCCCAGAATTCTACAAACACGTCCTAATTCATCCTCCCAATAGCTCCATCAAGGAGATAGGGACAAATGCTTCTCCTTTTTGGAAACTAAGGAAAGAAAAGCAGAGGAAGTAATTTCTGCAGGGTCCCTGCAGGAGCAAGCAGGAGGTGACAACCTTGGGATCTTTAGTCAGGCACTGGCTGGCACAAGCGCTGGGTCCACCCGAGCCCTCCTCTCAGCACAGCTCCCAGATCTGAGGATTCCTCCTCACCAGCACTGTGTCTGTGTCAGAACTGCCGACTGAACTTCGACAGGAAGACATGGAAGTGCTTCCTAAGGAAACAGTTTGGCAGCGAGGAGAACTAAGGAGCGATTCCCCTTGCAGGCTTGGCACATAAGTCTCATTAAAGTTCACAACAGATACGAGACTCATGTGCAAAGGAAAGTGATTAGAGCCTTAAATCCAATCAACGTCAGGTTTGCCACATTGTTCCACTTCAACAACTTCTTTACTGCCCACGCTGATGCTGCTTTCCCAAGGAAGTTTATTTGTACTTACATTCTTTTTCTGTGGCCTTTTTTTTTTTTTTTTTTTGAGAAGTTTAAACATTATGTGTTCAGCGTTATGTTAGTGTTGCTGCTAACAGGGCTGCCTCTAAAAGTAAAATGGTCACACCTGGATAATTGGGAAGGTGAGAATTAGGGACTGCTACAAAATTAAGGACTTCAAAAAATAGCTAAAATAAAAGCTCATAATTCAGTGAAGGCTGAGAAACTGCCCAGAGGGATGAATATGTACACATGCTCCTTATTTCTTTGTCAAGATGGAAAAAATGCATCAGCAGATTTTAGAAAATGACTTTTTGGGAATCTTATTGATTAGCAAGATGCTGCTTTCAGAGCCAGGATAGCTCTGCAGTTTGTATCTCACACACACAAGCATTGTTCAAACCACTGTTCAAACTGACAGCCAAGCACTGTTCTTGTTTTGATGGGGGTTTTTTAACCAAAAAAAGCTAAAATCAACCCAGGGAAGGACTCCACAGTGACCTTTGGGCTCCACAAGCCCCACTTTTCCTCCCTGCTTAGCACAGGACCTTTGCTCACCAGAGCTCCTTCCTAGTTTTGTTTCCATCTCAGACCCTCCAGGTCACAAATCAGCAGGGACTTTTCAAGACCCCCACTGTGTTTATCTGGACCCAGTGAAAACTTAAAAATGGCACATTAGTAAAAATAAAGCTACTTAAGAAAACATTGTCTACACACAGATGCTCTAAGATGTCAGAGCAGAAAATATTTCTAGAGATGCATGGTGTGTTACATGACAGAACAGTCTTAGACTGGCAACAATAATACAAAATAATATAAATAATACAAAGTTTTGTCATTTTCAAGCACAGAAAGAGAAAAGAAAAAGGTGTGTAGAAGCTTCTCAAACACTCCTGCCTTCAAAGAAAATTATGCTGTGCTCTCTACCAGCATGAGAAGCACTTTCTGCCCACTCAAATAACAGCCATACTGTCACCTACATGGTCATTGAGGTCTGCAGAGAAAATCCTGAATTCTTTTTTCTCAATTTATATACAGGTAATAAACAAAAGCTTCCAAAAATATATATGAAAAAAAAAAAATACTGCACTGATGTTTTCTTCTCTCAGGCTGGTACCTTTGATTATCTAAATGATGGAATTATGGAGTAGGAGGCACAGAATTATTCTGTAATTTAGGATTATTTTGGGGAGCCAATGAATTGTTGCCGTATGACAAATATCTTACATAGGCAGGTTACAAATAAATCTACAAACAAAAAAAATCCTACAAACTAATTTAATATAATCTGAAGCAGCTTTTAAAAAGCCTGTGAATCAAGAAGGAAGAGTAGATGTGATATGCCTTGAATGCTGTAAAACTTATGTTCTCACACAGGACACTCTCATAACCAAATTAGAGAAATAAGGTACAGATAAAAAAAAAATCACTGTGAGAGTGTCCCCTCTCAGAAAGCCTCAAAAGGGGAATTAGTAACTTGCAACTAAGGCTGGAAGTCTCCTGCATAGCATCACTGCTGGTCTGGTTGTAGACAATGCCTTATTTATCACCTGGATAACTGATCTGAGGAGATACTTCCTAATAATGATGAAATAATTTTATTTAGACTGTGAGGTTTCTGAGCTGGTTTAGGGACAGGAAAAGTAACCAGTGTGATCTCACAAACAGAGAAAAGATCCTCATCCATGAAATGAAACACTGCAAACTACAACAGGTTAGAGAAAGAAGGGAGACAACACCTAAATCTGAAGCAGGGAAGAGCTGGCTACTAGCCAGGCTGCTAAAAGGGAGAACTACTCAAGGATGAGTCAGTGGGATGAAACTGCAAAAAAAACCCCAAATGTATCCAGATGGGTACATTAGGAGAGCTGTCAGACAGCATTACAGGCAATTTTCCCACTCCATAAGACTTCTGTGAGGCTAATTTTAGATCTTGTTTGTCCAGAGCATCTTCAAAACACTGTACTCTAAAATGGAGCAGCCCAGAGAACCAGAGGATTATCATATATAGTCATCTATGTGTTGATAGAACTGGGGTTTCCAGACTGGGAAAGAGAAGAAAAGAAATAAATGTCAGTGGTCAAATACTCTCCATGGTCACTATACCAAGAGCAAAGATAAATTAACTTTTTTTGCAGGAAGTAAGATTTAGGTTGGACAGCAGGGATAATTTCCTGTCAATTTGACCACGAAGTTTAAGAGACAGCCAAGGGATGCTGAAGAACCTGCTGCTTTGGGAGGTGGTAAAAACTTTCAAGTAAAAACTTCTCTCAGAAAGAGCTTAGCCAGATATGATCTGATAGCTTTGGAGGCTACATCTAGGTTAGCATCCCACACACTCCACTTTCAGGGAAAGGGTTGTCTTGGATAAGGGAAATTGCAGCATTCTCTCCTCTTCCCATCTGGATTCAGCAGAGGCAGAGCTTCACCTGATCATCTGTGTGTGCAGGGCCAGGATGGGAGAGCTGGGTGTGGAAGCACCATCTGCTGCTTTAGCAGGCATTCCCTCTTTTCATCAATCCTGCTGGATTTCTGTGACCCAGCTGCCATCCATGGCCTCAGTCCAGCCCAGCTACCCCTATCCTGCTTTAATGCAAGAGCTTGGACTGAGTGATCCTAAGATCCAGAATGGGAAGCCACCTTCCAGAGGGTGTGTCACAACAATGGGGCTTAAGACCTTGGCTTTGATTTCATGAAGGTTGAATCCATTCCAGTTTTAATTGTTTTCTCCCACAACAGACAATCATGAACCATCTGATGATTCACAGCAGGAATGAAATACAGTTTTTGTAACATCAAATCTGGTTCCCTTCATCTCATATAAGAAATGGAAAGAAAAATATATATTTGAGTAGTCCTGGCTTAAAGTGCCCCAAGAGCCCTCTCACGTGCTGCAGTCTTCAATATATTCTTACAAGACCACAATTTGTAATAATTTTTTTGCCTTTCATTCAATGCTTAGGTATTCAATTTGTGGTACCAAACACTCCACAAACAGGACTCTATGCAAAATGTATAGTTTTCAATAAATAATATAATGAACAAAGAAAAAAACCCCTGCAGCACATGAGCAAACACATACATACTGATAGCCACTCTTGTTCTTTCAAACATCAAATCCACTTTCCTGTACACTCAGAACTGCAGGTGAGACTGGTGGACAGAAGGGGTTAAGCCATCCTCTGCTCCCACAGTGAATGGGCAAGGTGCTGCCCATTTTTGGGCATTTGTGTCTCAAGTCCCCTTGTTTGGCACCAGAAACGTGGCATTATTTTTGCAGAAACTGTTCCTTCCCTCCAGCAGGGATCACCCAAGGGAAAGAGAGCTCCAGAAAAAGTGCAAAGTTCAACTCACAAACAGGTCAAGTCGATTTTCTGATCAGATCTCTTTTTTATGCTATGTTTACACTGCAAAATGCTCCAAGCAGGATAAGATCCCACCCAGGCTGTTCATCAAACACTTCAGCTACCTCTAAGCATTCTTGCAAAACCCAAAAGCACTTTCTATTTCGTTTCGTAAGAACACAGCACAAAGAGTGCCCTTAAAGTCAACCACAGGCTCAACAGCAAAAAGCTTCCTGCCTGATTCATGTTCCTGAGCCAACACACCCTTCTTCATCTTCTCATGGGCTATGGAAGTGGCTGAAGACTGGAGTTGGAGGAGGTGAACTGCCTTTCACTGCCCTGCAGCACCAGGTCCCAGCACTGTCCTTGTCTGCTTTGCTGCTCATGGATTTTCCTTCACACGTCCTCTGGGTAACACTGAGGAAAGCCCTGTTCCACCACAGTGGGCCGCCTGTGAAAATATTTATATAACAAAGAGCTGCTGAGAGTGCAAGGGTGAAATATGACCCTGGCATAGTATGGTATTTAATAATTAAGCAAGTTTTGGAGTTTCAAGATACAGAAACACTGCCCTGATTAGTATCAAAGTAGTAAACACAGTCTCCAATAGGGTTTTGTTACAAACGTAGAAGTGAAGAAAGAGAATTCAAAGCAGCCAAAAATGTAAAGCTTTCATTTCAACATAATTCTTTATTCCTTTTGTTTTAGCTGGAGAAACACAGGCACGGTACAATGCCCAACCAGCCATGCAGCAACCTGTCCAATTTACAGCAGTGCTTGGCAATTTGAGATTTTCCTTCAGGTGCTGACAGTCATGATGCAAAAGAGAAGCCACATGACTGATTACAGCCTGAACTCTCAGAAAAGACAGAATGAAAGAGAAATGGGGGGAAAAAATCCCTAAACTTTCCAGTTTGGCTGCCATTTGGGAGCTAGACAGAGAGATTTTATTGTTATATGTCCATCTTTCTGTCCCTGATGAAAGCATTCCTCAGGATGACAATAAGGAGAGGCCACTGTGGTGACAGGTAAGGGCTGGCAGGACATGCTTCCTTTTGGCCCCAAATTCCCAAATATCACAGGCAGATTTTAACTCTCAGGTTACCAATGATGGATCCCAGAAGTGGTACTGAGCCCATGGTCATCCTCTCATTTAGAAATGTGGCCTTATTTCAACCAAACAAATTTTGATTCACTGATTTCTAATTCTCTTGATTAGCAATTATTTTCTTAAAGTAGTTCTTGGGTACATCACTAAGCCAAATGCATTCTTTTGCTCTCAGCTATATTGACTTCTATAGAAAAAACACATTATTTCAGAAAAGTTAGAAAACTGGCTAAAGCCTTCCATCCATTTTTGGGGGAGGGGAACAAAAACCAGGCTTGCAGTCTGAAACTTTCTGTACCAAATTTGAAATTTTAAAACACAAGTCAAATTTGCAGTTTAAGGAGCCTAATTATTCTTTAAAAACACAATCTGTTTTCCCACAATGTACTGCATTACACAAGTGACCAGCCCAGGTGTACAAGGGATGCTGAGAAAAAGAAAACAAATTTTCACCATGGCCACAGAGACTGACAACTGCTGGAGGGAGGTTACCAGACATAACTGACAAATTATTTCACCTGCTATTGCAAATCCTGCATTCCTAAGTACCTCTTAATCCACCACTTGAAACAATTCCCAGGCTGAAGCATTCAAATCAAAGTAATATAAAGTTAAGCCTCAACAAAGAAAACTCATGGCTTTAAAAAGATGTGCTCTACAGCAAAATAGCTTGAGTCAGATACTTGCAAATTCATTCAAACCTGACTGATCTGCAAAAGCAGAGGTTTTTCTTTTAAGGAAAGAAGTAAAAGGAAATGAATAGTTAAAGAAAAAAATTAAGATAAAAATCACACAAATTAAGAAGCCACAAAGAAACAGGAACTGTCAGCCAGTTATTTTTAACAAAACCCAAACCACCAAGGTATTGCTATAAGGTAAAAAAAGGTAACTCATTAAACTGACAATAAAAATAGATTAATACAGCCAGAAAGTTTTCCTTAACTGTTTTAAAATTAAAATATGTGTATATAAACCAGGTCAACAGCAATTTTACTTGTGAATTAAGATGCTGTTGTTGCAAAGTATAAAATCTTCCCAGATGTAGGTTACAATTCCTCAGTCCTGAAGACTGTATTATCAGGCCATTGGGTCAGGCATTAAGAGTTGCCCTGTCACTGATATACCTTCTGACTTTTATTAAAGCAAAGCAAAAATTCAGCTTTCAGTCCGTGTAAATACAAAATTTAAAGCCAAAATGCACTGGAAAGACAACCTGTGTACTGTCACCAGATAATTCATGGTCTGTGTTTGCCAAGGATTTACTAATGTTTATTTAAGGAGATCTGGGCATGATTCAAGATCATAAAGCAATTCAAAGGGGAAGGAATTTCTAAGTCTTTAGATCTAGTTCCTACTGAAAGTAGGATCAACAGGGAACTTTTGCTTTGGCCAGTCTTGTCTTGAAAACCTCCAAATATTCATATTCTTTAAGATTTGAAAGAGACAATTCCTTTCAAATTTACATTGGAGTTCTTGTCTCATAACAGTGGTTTTGTGTGATACTCCTCTAATTGTCTCTGACATGGAAGCATTTTATTACTGTACTGAACATATTTTCATATCACCTTCTCTATTTTAGTTCAGCAGGCACAAGACACATCTGCAGTCATAAAAATCCCAGATGTTGCACTGATAATAGAGTGAAATTCTGGGGTTATGTAAGCTGGAAATGGAATTTCCTCAGGTTTCAGAAGAGCTGATCACTGGCTAACAGACCCCAAATATGTAGACAAAAAAAATCCAAGCTCAAATTCTTACAAGGAATTATTAGTGTTGATAAGTTTACTCATTTTAATGGGACAAACTGTGTTCTCAGCAGCCTATCAGTTTCTTAATCAGCAGATGAGCCTAAAAGGCCTAAATTCTGTAAGATCTAAAGCAGGACTGTGAGATCAGAGGATAGTTCAGGATGGAAGGGAAAGACATAAATTTTGTCCCAAACATCAAGCTTTAAACATGGTTAACTATAAGGTCAGACAAGGGGTTTAAAAGAAGATTACACCCATAGGTTCAAAGTGATCCCACAAACACCAAATATTTCAGAAAAATAGGGGAAAAAAGGTTTTTAATTCAATCTCATCTCAGGTTTTGGAAAACACGATTTGGAACACTTAGTTTTGGTTATGCAGGAAAACAGAAATTATTGGGTGGATAGTGAATTGTTTTGCTGTTACATAAGGCATTGGTTAAAAATCCGTGTGACTTCAAAGGGAGATTACACAAGATTATAGAACTAGGGTGAAATTCTGGCTCTGATTAAAATCACTGGCAAAAATCCCACTGGCTTGACCACTGCCAGGATTCTGCCTCTAACATGCCCCTGTTTTACCAGGCAAAGCCACACATGCAGACCCAGATGTACCTTACAAGTGCATCTCTCTGCAACAATTTAACTTGGAAAACTCCTTGTGGTCTCCTCCAGGGCTGTGTGGGGATTTTTCTTATTTTTAAGATATTCTCTCTTCCACTGCAGATTTTTCTTTCTATACAAACTAGGAAGATTGTGGATGTAAACCAAAACAATGGAACTGTCTGGGGAAAAAAGCTGTGAAATGGATTTTTCTGTTGTTTTTGAAGCTGTGGCTTTAGAAATAGCATGGAATACAGAAACCTTCCTCCCACTTCACTGCCTTTCTCACTGCTGGTGAAGCTGGAGTGACCATTGTCCAACTCCAACAGTGGCATAATGGTGGTATCCTGACACACAGGAGCTTGCAGAGCATCCTTTAGAAAAGTACCCTGGGACAGGAAAGACCTGATCCAGAGATCCAGATCCAGAGTGCTGAGGTGGGAATATTGTTCACACTGGCATTTCATCTGCATATCCACATTCTCCTGTTTAACATCCCCCTGCCTTTACCACAGGGACACTGCCAGGGGAACAACTCCATGACTGAAGAAAACCCAAAACAGTCTAAAAGCAATCCCTGGCGTGTTCCTCGTGCCACAGATAATGTTTCACTTGGAGACTGGCAGCCCAAAGGCAGTCAGATTAAAGGCAAATTCTGAGCCCGATTTTTACAGCATTTCCTCATTCCCCCAGACAAATCCTGCCTGACTGTTCCAGCGTGCCCTGCTCCAGCAAGTTCATGAGCACAAGGCCAACACTTCTGCAGGTGATCAGCTCTGCAGCACTGAGCCAGGCAGGCACCTTCCATGCTGGCAGACAGGAAACCACCTGCAGCTGCCAGTGCACAGCTGGAAACAGGCACGGCACAGCCCCCTCGGATGCTGTGGGGAGATGCCTGCTCTGTATAGAGGTTATGTATTATCATATCTTCTCCCCTGCCAGGTAAACCCATTCTGGCAAGAGGCATTGCTGGAATCCATCCCAACACCACCATTTGTTTCCCTCATGCTTTCAACACAGCCCTGCGCTTTCAACATTTCAGCAAAAGGTTCCCCCACATAAAAAATGGGCCTAACACTCATTTAGAGCAGAAATGTTGGGACAGTTAACTGAGTACTGCTGGTAGAGGCCTCTGAAAATATAAATCACTACAGTGTTGAATTATTAACCTTGATTATTATTGCTTATGCAGTGCTTTGGGTTAGGGCTCACAAAGGCAAGAGGAGATTAATTATAACTTGTCCCAAAAGCAAAATAGAAGGAAGTGGAACACCCTCCATTTTGCTCTCATGCAAAAACACGGTCACCTAGAGCAGCCTGAGGATGCTGAGCTCACTGAGCTCATTAGGCAGTGGCCAAGGGTGCCCCAGTGGGCACTGAGCACCCAGCCCACAAGAGAGGGATCACTCAGTTCCTGCCTCTCAGCAGCACACGGACCAGCTTCACAAACGTATCAAACACTCCTTCTCAGACTGGCCCAGTGACAAACCTTAACACAAACACAACTGAAAAGCCTCAACACAGGAACGAACCTCTGCCCAAAACCACAACCCTGCATTTTGCCATAAAGCTTTCTCTTTGTCATCTGCTTCTGGCGGGAACTTAACCCCAGAATTTAAATTATTGTTGCTGTGTTAAGAGAAAATATCAGAGTCTTCAGAGTGAGTTTTAAATGCGAGCAGTGCACCCTTCTGCATTTACATTGTGCCCAATGTAAACACTGCACAACTGCTGCCCTGCTGGGCTGTGGAAGGAGCAGGGGGGGCAGCTGTGGCTGCAGGGCAATGGGTGCTTTATGTGTGTGTGCTCTGAACTGATATGGAAAATCCAGGTTCTCTGTGAAATTACACCCCTTGTAATACTGGAAATGTATAGAACACAGTATGTGAAATACAGGCAGCACTGGTGTTGCTTTTAAAGAAGTTGACTGGCTCCTCCAAAAGGCCTGGAGGATCCACAGGAAGTTGGGTTTTCTTCCTTCCCAAAACAATCAAATCACAGACTTAAATCTGGCACAGGCATCTTGCACTATGAACACTACTCTCCAAAATACTGACATCCTTGCACATGTCATTGCCCAAACAGGTGAAAGAGCTAAATAACAAGAAAAATTAACCCACTGCTGGCAATAAATTCAGTATTTTTTTACCTTGATCATGTCTCCCTAAGGAAGGCAGCACTGCCCTTTAGAGGACCTCAAGACAAAGATTATCAGAGCAGTTTAGATATCTCTGCAAGTGAGACTGTGCTTCCTGGAGGAGCAGAACAAGGTAATTTCTTCAGAGTATGGGGGTATTAGCTTAGACCTCTTTGGCTGAACACACTGTATGTGCTAGTCAGAATTAACTTGATTCAACCACTGTCTCTGTATTTGGATCCAAATGTTCACAAAAACAGCAGGGATTTTTTTTTTTTTTTTAAATCTTGCTGCAGATGGAAATTTCCATACTACAGTTCTGCAATGATTGTAAACAAGAGGTTTCAACACCATCAGATCTTAACCTTTTATAAGAAGAGTGGCTGAATAATCTGCAGGGAGGGAGATCGGGGCAATCCAACAAGAGCTTTGTGCTAAAAGGAGGAACTGAGACTGAAAGCAACAATTCTGCTGCTCCCCATTTTTAAGATCTACAGATGAGAAGGCAAAAGGCAGGGGGGAGGGGATGGAAAGAAAAAAATAAAAGGTCACTAACTTTGCAGAACTTAAAATTTTATTGTTAAAGTCTGCATCTGCTCCTTAACACAATATTACATATTATTTTTCATTTGAGAAAGTAAACGAGTCATAGGAGAAAAGCCTGTACAAATGTTGCAGAATTCCTCCCTCTCCCACACCTCCTAGTTCAAGACACTTCGTAGCCACTTTCTGGTTGACTTCCATTTTGAGCCATAACACCCAAAACGTAACATATTTGAGTTTTTTTCAGCAACATGAGCAATGAACAGGGACAGGGTTTGCTTCCCAAAACAACCTTCCTTAACCACATTCCCAGGCTGCTGTGAGGGAGAAGCAGTAGATGATGCTGAGCTTCCACATCCATGCTCCATATCCCCCCAGTTTGCTGCACATCCTGGAGATGCAGTGGCTCTGATTCTGGCATACCTTTACCAGATTGTGCCTTCACATGTACACAGGAAAACACAGGTTTCTGCATTTCCAACCCTTGTCCCCTGCACAGCAGTTCCTTTTTAAGCTGCTTCATGATTTGCCTCAATCTTCAGCTATCAATAGAGGGATTGACTGTTTCAAGGGTGTATTTATTTAAGCAGGCCTAAGTTATCTAAGGAACAAATTGTCCCTGCCACACCTCTCCATGGCAGCAGCCAGGCAGATTAGCTTTGTTTTTCCTCCAAGGAAGGATAAAGTAAAATAACAATAAAATAACAGGTTTTAAAAACCTGATACCTAAATGCTTAACAAGTTTCATGGTGATTTGGGGTTAAATCCCAAATTCTAGGTCTTCCTTAAGGCTTAAATTATAAATCAAGTGCAAAACTGCCAAAACCTTGCATCATATCTAGCAAATACAGGCACATATTTCAAGTGCAGAAAGAACATTTCAAATCCTTGAAACACAACCAATGTGTTTAACAAACCCACATTCTCCAAGCAGGGATGTTCTGGTTCATGACTTCTGAACTTTGTACAGAGAAGTGACCCAGCCTCGTGCAAAGTTATCTCCATTGGAGAGGACTTCCCCCAAAGTCTCATTTGACCATTCCCACCTTTCATAAGACTTACCAGACTAATTTACTGACTTGTTTATCAGGCTGTTCTCACAAAATACTCTCGCTGTGCTGTTACAGCAGTCTGAACAAAACCAAATGTTTAAACTTCTTTCCATCCCATTTTGGCCACCAAGGGACCATCATTTGCTCCTTATGGTTTCCTATCCACTAATTAAAGAGTGCATCTCATCTGCATTGCACCACTAACCATGCAAACCCAACCAACCACCTGTCACACTTGTAAATTAAACTCTATGAAGTACCACAGCATCAATAAAACCAGATATTATCCCGTCCTTTCAAAATTAGATGAATCTTCTTCCTTGTTTTTGGGTTGGTGGTGGGGTTTTTTTTGTTTGCTTTTTTTGTTTGTTTGTTTTTCTTAAACCCAACAGGAGGGAGCTGGAAAGACTGGTTCTTTATGAGTACCAGTTCCTTGAATTCCTTGTTCAAGTATGCAGTCAATGTATAGTTTTTGATTAATATCTACTTGACTACTTGGACTTACTTTTGAGTTCTGCATATCGTACTGGGCCTGGTTTTAGTAACCTGGCAGCAATACTTGTAAGTTAAATTTTGTATTTTTTTAGCATGAACAGGGATACCCTTTGAAACTCTATTTTTGTTTTTTAAAAACCAACAAAAACATTGCCACACAGAAAAATGGTTACTTTCATACACTTGTGAGCAGTGACTATGGTTTGCTGCTGAATTATTGCATAGATTAGAAAACACAGCTCCGAGAAAAGATCTGTAATTGTTTAGTGGTTGGGCTGCTGGCAGAATTCCCTGCCTGGGGCTGTTTTTATAAATAGGCCTGAGGACAAACAAACAAGCTACTAATAACAAGTCGACTATTATGTTTTGAAGCAGCCCAGCTTTGTGTTGTCCAGCACACAAGAAGCTCAGATGGCAAATATAGCAAAATCCATGGCAAGAAGTAGGGATAGATCATGCCCATGTCAAAATGTCAGTCCACTAAAATAATCCACATCTGGGGGAAACACCAAAATACACAAGGCTGTGTATGCCTGTGCTGTGTTAGACCCCCATTTCCAGTGTTCCTAGGTATTGTAGGAAATGAGGTTAAATGGCTCAGTAACAGACATCACCTACTCCAGAAACTGGTGAATTCCTCAATCAGCTGGTCTTACTTTTTCCATGAGTTCTTTTCACCATGTCCTACTCAGAACAACATCAATGATCTGGATGTTATTCAGATGATCCTGATTGACTCTGAAAAGGTTCACAGGTTTATCAGAAACACAAAGGTATCTGATCACAGCCTTTACTGGAAGCTTCTCATTCCACAGGTAATCTGGTGGCTACTTCACCAAGAGCAAAGGCCAGATTTTCTGCCACCTCTCCTTCAGGCTGTTCATCTAATCTCATCACACTTTAAATTTTTTTTCCTTCTTTTAATGTTTTCTGAAGGTAATTTAGGCTCCCCAGCTAAATACTCAAACTCATTTACTGGTTCTTCACTACCTTCCCTTGAGAAAGATACTCTGTCTTGGATATAATTCTCTGCTATTTCACATACTTCTTTCTGTTTCAGGAAATAATGACATCAGTAGAAGATATTTTTTACCTTTCCTGTTGGAAGTTTATTTGTTACCAATCCACAGAAGCCAGAGGAGTTTATATGGGAACAACCCATCCTGAGGCAGTAACTCTTCCAAACAGTGCAGCTAAAGTAGAATAGCTTGGAGGAAGGTGAGGAAAATTAGGTCCCTTACCTTTAACATTTCTCTCCTGCTGCTTATGGATCTTATCTCTGTTACGTGGAGGATGATCTTCACCAGCCTCTATCCGCCCTGGCTTCCTTGATGTAGACATCACAACTTTCCTGACTGCTGCCCATCTTTGCTAAGCTTCCTCTTGGAGTGCAAGTGGCTTACTTTTTCTTTCCATAACTGTTTTGGTTTTCCTTTCTTTTGTCTTTTGTATCCTCCTCGGAGAGCGCACTTTGTCCCCACGACCCTCCTCAAAGGCTTAGCAGCTCTCTTACCTCTTTCTTTATGTCATTCAGCATTAGCAGCTTAGCCTTCGAAAACAAATCCTCTTTTTTTTTTTTTGCTGATAGGAAGAGCCACTTAGGCTCTTCCCTCCGCTCTGTTTTCTTCTCTCTTTGGAGGGCACATCTCCCCAGCTCTAACAGCACTCCATGTGGCGGTGCAGGCAAGGACGGGAAGCCCAGCGGACCGTGTGTGATTGCTCCCGAGGTGAGCACTTTCCCGATAATACGAAGCCCAGCGGACCATGTGTGATTGCTCCCGAGGTGAGCACTTTCCCGATAATACCCACAAACGGCGGAGTCAGCACGGATTAAGGAAACAACGAAGCGCTCAGCATTTATGGCAGCACACTGACGCATTTCAGGGTGCGCGCTGCAGCCCCGGGGGAAGCAGCAGTAGCATCAGCAGCACAGATGAAAGGACTCTAGGTAGTGCTAAAAACAAAACCAAGCCAAACCAATGCATTTTCCCAGAAGACTTTTTTTACCCAGAAGAAGAGTTCTATCTCTCTGGTAGAACATTGGTCCTAAGAGAAGCAGAGCAGAAAGAGGAGCTGGTAGGAATAACAGGCAGGAGCAGCAGCTGGTTCCTCTCCAGGATCAGCAGCCACACAGACACAGTTCCCTTGGCACTGCAAATGCCCTCCCTGACAGTGCCCTCGTAAATCAGCTTCACTGCCATGAGAGGAATTGATACTTGGTTGAATTTTGTATGGTCCAGAGTCTGCAACACAAAACTATCACAGCTTTCAGCAAAGCTTAACTTCTCCCACCTCCACAGGATGGTGGTGGAGTGGAGAGAGACATTCCCTCTCCAGGGAACCTTGGCAGGTGAGCCAAAGGAAATTCCAGGCCAGGGGCTGGGCAGCACTTGCTCCCTGGATAAATGACCACTACAGGGCTGTTCATCCAGCAATTTTACCACAAACACTAAATCTGTAAGAAAAGAAAAAAACCCCAAACTTCACTAAAGCTCAAACATTACCGAATCAATCATCTAAACATTTCACTATGCAAGTATACATACATGCAAACAGCTTTCCTCTTGAAATCCTACTGTTTCTCAGCAGGTATTCAACAGCATAAGAAAATCTTCAGAGCACCTACTCACACCAGAGGGGACGAAAATGACATTCTTTTTCAGCTTTAACAAAACCAGCTTTTTCTACAAGTTTCTGCTGCCCTGCTGTACCACAGCTGTTCCAGCACCACCGTCAGCTTTAGCCAATTGTAAGTCATCAGCTTTCAGCACACAATGCAGCTGAAAGCCAATTCTGCTGGTAGCACTGTTGGAACTGAATCATTATTTGCCCAGATCTTGTATTAACCTTTTATTTCCCTTGAACATCACAGCTCACACCCTTCAAAGAGACCTAAGAAAAGAGATAGCAAAAATAAAAATTAAAAAAAAAATAAGGAGATAGGTCAGGGAAGCAGGGAATAAGAAAAGTTTGTAAAGTGTAGCATAAAACAAAAAGGAAACAAAACTTCAAAATCTCAGCAACTTCTGCTTTATATGAGCTCAGTTTCTTTCAAGAAGTATGCACCCCATCAATTAAAAAAGTGTGAAATGCAGGTTACCCTGAACAGAGGGAGACAAAGTTTAAGCAGGTTTAGCTCCAAAGGTCACGTTGTTTTAGTCAAACCACCCAACATCCACTCCATCCACTTGCTCTGCCACCTTCTCTACTGTAAATTTAAAGCTCTAGACAGCTACGACTGCTGCAAGGAGGACAGATGCAGTCCTAAGTAAACATGTAAACCTGTTAAATAGTGTCTTAACAACTTAGTCAGATAATCATTTTGCCTTCCTGCACAAAACTGATCTATTTTAATTCACAATTCTGCAACAAGAGGTCTATAGGATATAAAATCTGTAGCTACACAAATACTTAGAAAACAACTCCTGTCTTAGTGGGCTGTAATTCAGCAAAAATGACCGGTGTTCCCTTATGGTATAAATTTTTTCAAGCTAAATTTTAGCTAAAATTAAGATTAAAAAGGAAAATTTAGCAAAATATATTATTTGTCAGATAAAAAAAATATAATATTGAATCACAAAGATCTGTCACTGTCACTATGACCATGAAATCTGGTAGGGCCTCCTGGTCTGTTTTGTGCCATCTCTGTGAGACTCTGCCCAACTTTGGCCTAGCAATAAATCAGACAGCTGTGGGAGACATCTCAATTTCTTACTAAATTCTGCCAAGATTTGGTTTGCACACAGAAAACATATGTTGCCCCCTTTACATCCTCTTGCTGTTTTTCTTTGCCACTCAAGTGCCAGCTAATGTTGCTGACAAAAAGGGGAAGTCTCTTGTGCTCTCCCTTGCTGGCATCCCGGGCACTTTGGAGTACAACAAGGAATTTCAAGTCCCCAGTGCAAAGAGAAGCAATAATCTTTCCATGAAACAACTTCCTGAAACTTGGGTGAACAATAACAGTGTGTCTAAGCCAAGGCAGGCACCTTGATGATGATACCAAGGTACTGGGCTCACTCCCTAAGAGAAACACGAGGATCTCTCATGAAAAGGACTGGATAATCTGAACAAGTGGAGGAACAGAAATCAGGTTAATTTAATCAATTCAATTTAATTATTTTAATTAAGTCCTTAATCCCTTATTTATGTATTCAAGGACTACAATTTTGTCCAAAACTTGAGCACTCAACAGCTGGATAGAGACAAACTGAAGTGGACCTGTCTCAAAAGGTTAACTGGGAGTTGTCATGATAGTGTTGCTATGGAAAAAGCAGAGATCAGAGCAGGCATCAGGAGGCCTCCAGAACAGATAAAAAGCTTTAATCCCATATTGAGAAATATATAAACAGTGTGAAAGCTCATCTGGAATAATGCAGGGAAGGTGAATTCAGCTGGCAACAGGTGCACCAGCAGGCTGTTTTGATGAGGAGAGGAACAGAGAGTCTCTCGTGGGACGTGACTAAAGGAGCTTGGCTCGCTGGGTTCTGCAGTTGACAGCTGATATTGTGTGTGATCCTTCCCCACAGTTACATAAGGTGCATAAACATCAACAAGGCAGAAGAGATAAAGGGCACTTTGTGGGTGCAATTAGAAAACGGAAAATTATTGTGCATAAACTGAGGGTGGAAATTAGGAAGGGAAAAAGGAGTGACATTCTGGAGGAAAGCTCTAATGAGAGTAAGAAATATCACCACTTTGCAAACTGATGACGTTTATTGCAGGGAAGATATGATGCCTAAAGGGTTTTCCTACAGGAGGCAGGAAATGAATGGCAAGTTAAAGAAGGCTCCTTCTTTCTTTATCCAATTAATAATTATTTCTAGCATTTTTTTTTTCTAGACTCAAAAAATTCTGATGCTCCTGTTGAGACCAAATAACTGACTGATCTACAGAAAAAAAACCAGCTCTGATGTCTAATGACTGAAAGATGAGGAAGGGCCACAGACACAAGAAAGGAGTCATTCTAGGTATAATGTGAGGGTCAACATAAAAACATATGATGATTCAGGAAGGTTAATTCTGAGCAGTTTTCCAAATCTAGAAAGATTCTGGCACACAACCTGTGGATACATGTGACCTCTTCCATGTTCAGAGAGTGATAACCATCTTCTTTGGCTGCACGTGCATCAAAACATACCAGAGGTGTCACAAGAAATCCCTGCTCCCTGATGCCATGGTTCCGGTCCTTCTCAAAAGCCTCAGATCAGATGTGCTCCCAGGATTATATGCAAAAAGTACACATGGAAATATGGGCGTGTGCAGGCACGCCCACATACACAAGACATGGGATACTGATCTTAAAAAATGTCCCATCTGCTTATTTAAGAGTTTCAAATGCCCCAAGTTTTGATGAAGAGCTGTATAATGACTCCAGAACGGAATCAAGAAGATCTTACCTATGTAAACTAACCAGCAAGCAGAAATTATCTTTGTAACCTACTGAACAGCCTGGGAAAACAAACAAGCAAGCAAACACTGTTTCTGTGAACCTGAAAGAAATTTCTTTTTAACAGAATTGAAAGAGAAGTCTAGAAAGAGGAAGGAAGAGCTTTAAAAGTGAAATTACAAGTAAACAAGGACAGAGAAAGAAAAGAAAAAAAATCTTCCTAAAAATGGATGGGAAAGGCCACCTAGAAATACAGAGCACTGGTATTGCCAGCATTTGATCAGCCACCACCACAGTCCCAACTTTCACCTGTCTCAGCCAGCCGGCCGATTTCTTTTAGCACAGTTCGAAAATCCAGATCCTCACTGGGGCAGTTCTGAAGCGATTTGTCACCGTCCTTGCAGGTTCCAAGCCCAGTTCCCACGGTGGGGGCATTCTCTGCAGCACAGGCTCTTCCTCAGCTCTCCCCAGGGCTGAGGGAACAGACGGCTCTCCAGAGGCTTCAGCTGCTGGAACTCTGGGACTCTGGGGACCTGCCTTTTAAAATAGTGGGAGTAACTTCCGCTGCTGCCCCAGCAGTGCTTTTAGGAGCCCGGAGCATGCCAAAACACTGCTTGCCCTTGCATATAACTCGAGTAGCAAAAGT
Source organism: Polioptila caerulea (assembly GCA_013397295.1). Taxonomy (NCBI): domain Eukaryota; kingdom Metazoa; phylum Chordata; class Aves; order Passeriformes; family Certhiidae; genus Polioptila; species Polioptila caerulea. The sequence continues at coordinate 198,837 of VYXF01001511.1, forward strand.
GCAGCTGTACTCAGTTTAAGGCAGGGCGATGCTTTCCCAGCCCTTCTTTAACACTGGCTTAATTCCATCATCCGTAACAACGGTGAATGGCAGGGAAGGGATGTTTGGTGGGGAGCCACAGGCTCACGGTCCTCTTTGATTTTGCTTCAAGTGAGTCAAATTGGCTTCGTCCATTGGCTTTGTCTTTACTGAAGGCAGTAAATGTATCGACACAGGAGTCACACCTCATCACAGTTAAACTCCTGAGGCCAAAGGGAGCCACAATAAAGATGGTTTTATACAGGGAAAGCTCCACACAGAACCAGTGCAGTATCAGGAGTGGGCCAAGATGCCTGCAGTGCTGAGTTACCTCCAATGGTCTGGCTTTAAGCACAATGGGTTTTTAGCTGACATATAAGACTAGGGAGCCACTGAGCTCTACTTTCCAGCATGCTACAGTCTTGGGCAAATTCTTTCTTAAATATTTGCTTTCCAAGCTTCACATCAGAAGTAATGATACTTCTAGGGCAATATTAAATCAATCATTTCTCCTAAACATTTAGGAATTTGCAGAAGGAAGGATATGGAGGGAGAGCAGTACATTAGGGTTATTATGTTGGCTCTTCCCCAGGCTTTCTTTCGAGGAGAGTTTTAAAAGAAATGCTTGGATCAAACACCTGTTCAATAAAAACCTGGATATCCTCCAAGAGTCCACTTCTTTCACGAGAGCAAACAAAGCAGGTCTCCCAGTGTTTAAGGTGTAAGTGAAACCTTGAGTGCCAGGAGGTTGATATTAGAAGGCACATTTGTCTTCTAAGAGCTGCAAGAGGATACTTTGAATACCATATGGATAACAAGATGAGACTGGTGGAAATCAGGATCTTGCATGTATCCAAGAATTGACATTTCAATGACTGGTGATACTTTGCATTCCTGATCCAGATTAGTTAGGGCACTGATGTTGCTGGGTTCACCAGTAGCCAAACCAGGGCCAGTGCAGACTGGCAAAGTGCTACAGAAGAAATTGAGTTTACATGGAATGAACAAAACCATGTTTTTCTCCACACACAGAGAAGTAAACTTCTTGTGTTCATTCAGGATCTCACAGCAGTTTCCTTCGGAAAATGAATTTTTACTCTAAACTCTGTTCCACACTTGGCATTTTTTGGCAAAGTCCTCCCTATCAGGTAGTCCAAATGAAGTAACTTCCTTGAATTCCAGCATAAATGTTCCTAGCACTGCTATACACCAGCAAAGCACTTAGTGATCACTGCCCCAGATATCTAGATAGCTATCTGTGTGTCAGTCATGTATGACAAAACATAACTCCTAAAGCACTTCAGGGCTTTTCATATGCAAAAGTTTGTATCAGCTCCAGAGTTTACTCCACACACTCTGTTCCCAGCCAAGTAATGAACCACCCAAAGGTCAGTGGAGTGAGAGCTTGGCTTGGGCTCCACACCCCCTCCAAGAGGAACAACAAAGACATCAGGGTGTCAGGATCAAGACTGCCATGTTTCACACTTCAGGGATATCCTCTTCCTCCTCAGCCCTGACACAGGGAAGAAGCACAGCTGAATCCAAGATAAAGCAAGCTTGTGGTTAGGAGGTTAATACTGTTGCTCAGTCTGGCTAAACTTGGTTTTAACCACCAAATGGACTGTGTATTTTTGGACTGCTGAGGAAATGAGATGTTCATGACCTGATTCAGAAACTAAAGCTTTGGACAAAGTTTTAGATGAATCTGTTAATGAATTACCAGCAATATCTGAGCTTATGTTTGACTGAATTTCTACGGTCAGCTTAATGAATACATGTACTTGGAAAAGACTTAGCTGAGATAAACATTTGTGCTTACTCTGCTTTGAAGTTATACATAAGATACAAAAATATGTTGCACCAGTCGCAATTGCTTTACTTGCAATTTCCCAATAATTAAAAGAGCAAGAAAATGTTAAGGCTATTGGCAGAACATAAAATTAAATTTCCTTCTCAAAGCTAGAAATTTCCTGTGAAGTCCAACCAATGTGCCAGACCAAGAGCTCCAGAGGAAAGTCCTGTCCCTTCCACGGGTGTCACAGATCTTTTTCTGAGCAGCTCTGTAAAGTGACACACCATCAGACTCACAGACAGCTGTGCTGAAAGGCCTGAGAAACAGAATATCCTAGAAAGGAAAATAGGAAGTTTGAAGGCTTATTTTTAATTAATTGCCAGATGGAAATAAACCTTTCTTGGAACTTCTGGAAGCTTCTCAGAAAAGTCAACCTTTCCCTCAAATTGGCCTTGAGTACAAATTAAGACAGATAAAAGAAGGTATTTTTTTTCTATTAATGAAATCGTGATAAATTCTGAGATGATGCTTAGAAAACAACATTAATTAAATCATCATGATAATTCCAACAACAAAACATTCCAAAACCAAAAACATCTAGGCAAATATATGTACTACACATAAAACCCCCTCAAATATTACGCAAACATGCATAAAACAGTTTGAATTTACAAATTCTCAGCCTGAGCACAAAGGCATACTTTATTTAAATGGCTGTTATAAATCCATATAAAGTACAGGACTTAGCTTGATAACTGTCTCTTCATCTCATATAGTTACCAAGCCTCTATATAAACGAAATATGGTCTGTCAGATTTCTGTTTAGCCTTCTTGTATTTTGTCTCTACAATGGGGATGTGAAAGAGAAAGCCTGAATGTATTTATTCTGGTCTGGGCATCTGGCCAAAAGTAAAAGAGATATTTTAGGTTTCCTGGCTCATAGTGAGTTGAACATCTTACCTGCCTCCCTATTTTAGACCACAGCTACAGAACTACAGCTGGAAGAGAATCAGAATAGCAGAGAGGTTGCATCATAGCATTATCCATAAATATTACCATTGTACCCTGGTTTCTTTCCCCCATCTCCATCACAGCTCTCTTCCATCAGACACTTTGCACAATCCTCTCACATGTGGTAAGCAAAGCTGTAAAATTTGTTTGCAAGGAGAGAAAGCTCTCAGCAGAACAACTAGAAGAAACCTGGTTGTTTGTCAAATGGAATTATTGTGAAATCAAAACCAAAAATACTGATCATCCATTCATGAGATATTTCTGGTATACCATATTTTGCTCATTTATACTTTATACACTCACACACTTTAGGGGGTTCCTTCTCCCATCCCTCTAAGCTGCACAGAGCCAAAATGAAACCCTAACTCTTCCATCTTGTGCAGAAAGAGTGTCTCCAGTTCCAACCACTCTGTCCACAGCAGCTCCAGTGACAGGGAAAATGTTCCTGCTGAGGCATGGCATACCAGAATGGCACTCAGCATGTCTAGTGGTGAGCAGCTCAGAAAGCTGGAAATCTTCCCCCAGCAGGTTCAGCTGCTCCATACTCTGCACTGAACAGGTTACCTGAGCCATAGAAAATAATTTTTAAATCCCCTAAAATGCTAAATGTGGGTGTCCTCCATGAAACAGCAGGAACCTTGTGGCACACATTAGCTTTAAGTACTCCACCTGTGAGTGAAGTCACCAAAATTCTGAAAAAACAAGATATTCACCCCTAAAGCTTGCCCACGTCTCAGGAATGTAAACAAATCTAAAAATCCTTTCCATAAAGATCCAGTATGCAATTCTGTGAGCCTGATATTTGTTCTTTATATTTTGTGGTAGGTTTTGTGGTAGGTTTTGTAACCTCTAGAGATACCAGCTAGTGCTTTTGGCTCAGGGAATACTGCTCAGGGAATATTCACAGAAGAGGTCGGGTTGGAAGGTAGCACAGAGGGACATCTGGTCCAACCCAGGGTCATCTCAGAGCACAATGGCATGTGCTGACAGTTCTGGAATATCTCCAGCAAGGAAGACTCCTTGTCTTGGGTTGCAGTGCAAGATGTAACCAGCAGTGTGTATTCTATCCCCGTCTGTTGGAACTGGAGTGGGGTTGGGGGTGGAGTGATGCTCTGTTCATGGCCCAGCTGGTAAAAACCAGCTGGGGCAGTTTCTTTATCTCTTCCACACCCATCCTCCCTCCAGGGACAGATCTTCTGCTCATGGGCCAGTGAGTCCCACTGATAAAATTCCATCATCCCACTGGGAAATGCTCCATCCAGGGGGAGGAGCCAAGCATTCCTACCTGGATAAAAACCTGAGATTTGGG
>VYXF01001511.1:203003-217105 GCA_013397295.1 Polioptila caerulea
TCCTAATTAAGAACTGTTATTCCTATTCTTATATCTTTGCCTGAGAGTCCCTTAATTTCAAAATTATAATAACTGGGGGTAGGGGCATGGGGGGGTGGGTGTTTACTTGCTCCATTCCAAGGGAGGCTCCTGCCTTCCTTAGCAGACACCTGTTGTTCAAACCTAGACACTCCTCCACACCCTCAAGGGACAATCTGTCCCAATGTGTTGTCACCCGCACAATAAAGTTTAAATAAAGAATATTACTGGTGTGGAGCTCACAGTGGCTTTTGGAAGTCATAGGATTACAAAAATAGGAGCATATAATACAGAGATATCTGATGTGAAAACTGGAAGACTGGGAAGAAGGCAGCGAAACTGAGATTTTTTGGCAACATGCTCAGAATCAGCCTTAGTCAGCAAAGATGTTCAGGAGATTACTGTGAAATGAAGTTCCCAGCCCAGTGCCAGGAAGTCAGATTTCCACACTACAATGATAAATATTTTCAGTGGTAATCGCTGGGAGGCCAATCCTGCCTGTCAAAATAGAAGTGTCACAATGGACTGTTGGGATGTATTTCATAGGATGAACTCAATTTTCACTCTGACCCATGATCAGTCTTTACAGCTGTCCTTGTTATAACTTTCACAGCACTGACTTTACCTATTTTTAACTAAAAAGGGATCAATCTAACTGCTTGGATAAAACTATGCTATCTTTCTGCATTGTCACTTTTCTGCAATGCTATCAGCAATCATATTTCTACTGCTAAATAGTTTTCCATCTCCCTCTTTCCATTTAAAGCACACTTTGGCATAATCAGAGTGCTTTTCAATCAGTCCTGGTAAGAACAAGTATCTATCTTGGAGAAAAGGCAATTGCATTGGCATGATCAAGTTACTAATGACAGATCCATTATACAATCAACAAAATGGTGTTTCTGATGGCTATTCCCTCTCCTCTTGCCTCTGTAACAGCTCTTGGCTCAGTCAGACATTTGCAATTCATTTAGTAAATGGACAAAGTAAGCATTTGGATTGTTACCAGTTTTGTTGCATTGTGCTGATTACTAATTGCAGCTGTTGCACCTCACTGCAGAAATATCTGCTTTCCAGCATAGTAGGATGATGTTTCAGGCACAGGTGAACATGCAAGTGCCCTGTGCATCACTTGTGTTTTCTGTTTCCTTGATGTAAAAAACCTTTCCATCTCCAGGGGATGAGGAAGCCCAGTATGGGCTGGTAGCTTACCTGTGTGCAAAAACTTCCACTGTGTAGCAAAACATAAATCTACTAATTTTCCTTTATGAATCTCACTAAATTTACTAACTTCATTTTCAGTTGCTCATAATTTCATATAGCTCCCATCCTGTAGGGTAAATGTGCCATTTTCAGGCTCATCCTACCAAATAGTCATCTCTTCATCACTGTCTTTACCTGTTGTGTTTCTGAGTCTAAGGGAATTACATTATAGTGTTTCTACATGACAGTTCTTGAGAGGAAATTCTATTTTGTCATTATGAATAGTCCTACCAACCCACTCACCCCAATCCAAAATATGCAATTTTATTTCACTTATTTTATACAGTTGGTCTGGAAATCTCTCCACTCTGCTTTAGATTAGAGCATGCAGTCTGGAAGAGAGTTACTTAGATATTTAACTCCACCTCACCAGGATATATTTTGAAATGACAGTGACATGTTACATTAATAATTAAGTAATTCAAGCTTTCCATTTCCAATATTTAGGCAATATCAAATAACCAGAACCAAAAAGTAACAGATAATTTCAAGCTAGCTCAGCAGTAAAATGCAACTACTTGTTCCAATTTAAGGTTGCTGATGTCCACAACCCCAAATAGCCAAAAAAGTCTCTAGAGGTAAATAAATAAAAAAAGAAACCTTTTAAAATTATCTGGCAGGGGCAGACTAAAGCAGAGGATTCCTGTCCTGGGAGTTCTCCTGTGCTGCATTTACATTCCCAATAAGCAAGTCCAGGCATATTTGTTTTTACACAGTTGTTTCCACACCAAGACACATTTCCATTCCCCCCTCCCTTCTTCTGCTTTTGTGTTCCATCGTCCACATCAACAATTAGTGGAAATGCCTGGCTGTGCCTGTTCACATTGTTCCCAGACTTTTCTCTCCCCCAGTGAGCTCTGAAGACCATGCATTATTTGACATGACATGACTTGGAGGCCTTCTACAGCAATGGCTGTATGCAGGGAAGCAGACAGAGGCAAGGAAGAAGTTAGTCCTGGTTACACCTGGGACAGTAGGACTCAAGTCACTATGTGTTAATCCCTTAGCACAATAGCCCAGGTGATTGAACTTTAAATAACTTAAGTCTTGTAAACCAAAAACCACCAGAAATCAAAACAACCTAAAGGTCGAGCTCGTTGCTCTGTTTGTTTTGTGACATGAAAACACAGGATATTCATAACATGGGGCTTTCCCCTGAAATAATTAAACATCTATTGTATTTTCCATCACAGCTCATTTCTCTGCAACATGACCAATTTGTCAGCTTGTCTATGCACTCTGGAGTGTTCAGTTTAGAGCTAACAGCTGCACACAGCACAGCTTCCCTCCACACACAGGCTCTGCTCATCACAGAATCACAGAATAAGCTGAGTTGGAAGGGACCCACAAGGATCATCCAGTCCAACTCCTGGTCCTGTACAGGACATCCCCAAGAGTCACAACATGTGACCAAGAGCATTGTACAGACACTTCTTGAGCTCTGTCAGGCTGGTGATGTGACCACTGCCCTGGAGAGCCTGTTCCAATGCCCAACCNAACAGACCAAGTGCCCTCAGCCACTCCTCACACAACTTCTCCTCAAGACCTTCATCATCTTCATTGCCCTCCTTTGGATGGTCTCTAATGGTTTCATGTCTTTCTTGTCCGTGGGTCCCAGCACTCGAGGTGAGGCTGCCCCAGCCCAGAGCAGAGCAGGACAATCCCCTCTCTGCCAATGCTGGGCCTGATGTCCCCCATGACTCTGTCGGCCCTCCTGGCTCCAGGGCACTGCTGACCATACTCAGCTTTCTGTCTACCAGGGCCCCAGGTCCCTTTCTGTGGATCTGCTTTCCAGCCTCTCACTCCGTACATCCAGGCCATGTAATGTTCCACCCCAGTGCAGAATCCAGCACCTTCTCTTGTTGGACTTCATATGGTTGGTAAGGACTTGTGTCCTTCTCTGCTCTTTAAATGGACCTAGTCAGGTGCACAGAACTTTCAAGACCATAAAACACAAAGGAATCTATTGCCCTCTGAAAATGAACTTTCAGAAATAGAGTGTGTTAGTTAATATCTTCTCTCACTTTGTTGCTGAAGTCAAGAAATTCAATTTTACCATTCCTCCAAGAGGAGGTGATCAATTCCCAGACACACGTCCCCAGATTTCAGCCTGTGTGTCCCAACTCTCAGCCATTAAAGTGCATATATTGATCAATGCCATTGATCTTACAGCCTTTGCTTTTACATGTGTAAAAAGGATCTTTTACATGTGTACATGCCTCTTCCTTGGTGACTTCAACACAAATCCTTCTGCTTCATTAACATGCTGACAAAAAGGTTTATGCAGATTATGGCAGTGAAATATATATTTTAAAATTTTTAAACATTTATATTTGAAAGTAAATTTGAAATAACTACCCACAGAGAGTCTGAACACACTAAATGACTACAGTAGCTCACAAAACTTTTGAAGTTCACCCAGGTAAAAAATATACAAACAAAAAATCCTCTCACAATTTTAAATGATCACAGCCTTTTCTCAAGTTACATTGAAAATAATTTTCTTTCTGAAGTCTTTATCACATGTAATACTTCGTCCCTCTCAGGCAAACGTAAGACAAACATACACAGACTTTGTGTCACAACAGATTGTAATGCACCAAGTATCAGTATTAGTTTCAGTCTTTATCATCAAGAGAGCAGCTGTTATTTATCTCTTCCCAAATTACTTCCTAGTATTACTTTCAATCTCTGTTCCATTGAAATAAAAAACAACTTCTGATTTGTTTGGGGTTTTTTTGGTGTTTTGTTGTTGTTTTTTGTTTGTTTGTTTTTTCCATTTTAGCTATCAGGTACAAGAGAATGTTACTAAAAGTGGAAAAGTCAGACAGTGGCTTGTTTGTAATGCAGGTATAAATAGCAAAGAGGGAAGAATGGCATCTTGAAAGCTTGAAAGATGTAAAGCCTAATTTTCAAATGTAATTAAGGATATCCTCATGCAAATGGACTGGCAGGATCTTCAAATACTGTAAAAGAATCTAAGATGCCTAAATTCCTTTGAAAATCCCATCTCTTTGAGCTACTAGCTTTCTTAGCATCTATTTTCTTTTCTCAAGGCTTAATCTTGTGAGTGGCATTTCAAGTAAACTCTAGTCATCTGTTTGCAGATTTTTGGATCCCAGACTACAGACAGATGGGCATCAAAAGCAAGTGAGTTACCAAGGCTTACCAAGTTGCCACTCGTTTCATCTGACAACGAAAATAAAACATATTGGCTAAGCAGGAAGGCATTGTAAGGCAACATGCTTTGTTCAGCATTGCAGGAGGATGGGAGGATGCTCACAATCTGTTGGGAAATCCAGCTGGGGAACAGCAGCTTCCCTTCCCTTGGTGAATGGTTGAGGTCCACCAACACAACTGAGGAATAATGGGTGAAGAACAGTTTTGTCTGACTAAGTGACAGAGATGAGCCCATTCCTGTGCATGGTTGAGTAAGATGCTTCCTCTTTTACTGACTCCAGTGTTTTACAGCTGAAAATCAGAATCCCATTAACAGCAACTTTCACATGCCAACTGATGACATGTCCACAGATCTGCAGCAGTGAAAAGAGCCAGAACTCTTAGTACAATACAGAAAAAAGAGGAATTCAAGTAATTGCACTTTTTGGAATTACTGGATTTACTTCATAAAGAAAAATGCTGGCATGTACTCTCCTGCCTCTCCGCAGCTTAAAGCATGTAGAGTCATTCTAAAACACATAAAAATACAAAGAAAAATGTATAATTAATCATCACCCAGCTAAAAGAAGTCTCTTAATTAGTATTTACCTTGAATATCAACTCACTAAATAAAGAGCAAAGTGAACAGCTGAGTAACATTTTCTACCTCCCTTTCTTTTCAGGCTATAAATTTTGTGTTTATGAATAATGTTGGCTCAACTTTTCAAATGGCAGAATTTCCCCATTTTCCCATTAAAATGTAGAGTTGATCTAGGATTTGTGGAAGTGGTATCAAAGACTGGTGTTGAGACCATGCTGGTATTCTCTTTCCTGCTCTAGCTGGCAGCAGCACTAGAGAATGCCCAGCTCCAGCAACTGGAAGGACAATTTGGTGGAATTCAGGAAAGGAGACAGAATGCCTGCAAACCCTTTGGAGACTGCTGTAGATTGAACATGGCTGGTTAAGAGCTGTTTCACATGCACCCAAACTTCATTTTCTTGACAATGTAGATGACTACATGTGAAATAGCTGTAGATGCCTTGTTTCAAGAATTCTACAACTGATGTGCCAGCAGCTATGCAGAAAAAAAACAAACTAACATTTCACAGATTTCAACAACCACATGAACCACATGCAGGATGTGATAATTAGGCACACTCATGGGTACCACTTTTGATGCTGGAAATTAAAATAGTCTCCTCTAATTTATCTAATATCCTCAATCCTTGGTCTTCCTAATCAGGCTGCCAAGAGTCCTAATAGTTATTTTAAGACATGACATGACTGTCTGTAGACATTAGACTGGAATCCTTTCACTTCACACATATTTTCAAAAAGCAAAAGGAAAAATACTTCCCATAACTGCTGCCTTAGGTCAATGTTATATATGGATCTGACTTAGGCTGAGCATGTACATGGATCTTGATGGAACAAACAGCATAGCAAGAAGGTTTGGCTTCTGGTTCAGGTGAGACAACTGGGTCTGAAAACTTCAGGAGTCCAACTGTCACATTCCTATACAACCTGGGAAAAGCTGCTTCCACTCCAGCCATTTCCCTGAATATCAGCACTGCAGGGATGAAGTTGTTTCTTTGCACTTCCTCCAACCCATACAATCTGTCAAGGCTTTAAATTCTTCAGAGAGTTTGTCTTTACTAACATATGTACAGATATCTAACAGCATTCAGTCATGGATGGAAAGGAGATCCCACAAGCTGTTTGGTGTTTCAGTGTGGCACACTGACACTTTAGAAGTTCATTCTTTGTGGACCTCAAGCCTAAGCCATTCATCAATGCACAGCTTATGCCTCCTCCACCCTCAGGCCATACAGCAGATAGAGACTCAGATTGCTGAGGATTTAGTGCTCTTTTCCCTGAACTGCCTTTCCCCACACTTCTTGGTTTAGATCACACTTCCAACACATGATTAATACCCAGTAACAGCAAATCCTCCTCTAATGAATTTATGCAAAAGGAATGACAAGGCATGATGAGAATCACATTCCAGAAGATGCAATGATCTACTGAGAAGCTGGTAAACTCATACACAGCATGGTAACACTGACTAAGAACCTTTTTTTACCTCTTCCTTCCTTCCTCAAGTCTTGTTGGGACTATTGTGCCTCCACTTTTCACATCCATCTCAGAGAATCCTTTCCCCAGAAGTCTCTACACTCCTTCCAGCCAAATTCAATTTCACTCCTCAGACTGGCTCTGTGCTTCTGGAACAAGATCCAACCAACTGTGGCATTCAATTCCATGTGCCTGTGTAGTGCCTGAACAACAGTCTGTCTCCAGGAACTTCACTTGCTCAAATGTGTTCTGTCAGAACAGTGAAACTGAGGAGTTTTCATCCTTGAGGAAATTCAAAATCTGATGGGGCACAGCCCTGAGCATCCTGCTGTAGTTGACCACTGGGTCAGCAACAACACCAGGACTAGACAACCCCCAGATCTCTCTCTTCCAACCTCAACAATTCCATGATTCTGTGAAAACGCTTGCACTTACACCTTTTACAGGCCACACGGCCAAAAGCAAGGCAACACAGGTCTAGCAAACACATTAAATGCAATTAAAACACAACTAAAACACCTATTTAAAGGCATAGAATAGTCCTGTATCAGTGGAAATTTGTCAAAGATTAAGGCTAGGTAGCCTTAATAGAGTCATTGTGACATACTTGAGCAATCTCTGCATAATTCCTCTTTTCAGATTTCCTTGTAGAGTCCATTCAAAATAAATGGCAAGGAGGTAATAATCCATTTCTTCCACTAGACAGGCAACAGGCAATGCTTATGGCACCTGTTTAGACCACTATATTCTTAAAACTACCACATTTCTATAGAGAGCTTGTCTTCACTGAAAAGTTTCTTCCTGCCTGGACTCAGATTTTACCCCCAATCTAGCTCACCAAAGTACTGATTTCTCCAATTCTATGGAAAATGTTTCCAATCTCTTCTAAAGGAATCGACAGGCGTGTAGCTTCCACAAACCAGACCCAAAGTTCAGTCATTCATAAAAGACCCCTGGTAAGCTCACACCTGAGCAGGAAAGTCCTGTGGTTTGTAGTGTTGTCAGGTAGCAGTCTCATCACTCAGAGAGCCATGCTTTCTTCAGCTTGTAGAAGCAGAGTATTTTCTTATTTTTGTTGTTCCAGCAGCATTGCTGACATGAAAAGTTGACTGAAAATTGCACAATGGCTGTTGTACATAAATGATGATAAAGGCTTCGTAACACGGCAGACAATGTTTAAAGTGCACACATTTCCTCCTAATGAACCCCCAGATGTATGAATATGTTCTCCAGCAGCTTAAAAAAGACATATAGCTCTCTCACCCTGGTCACAAAAATAGATTAAGTCTTCAGCTTATGACACAGGTTCTGTTTTTGGAGCAGAAGGTCACAGGCACCCTTTGCAATAATGACCATAAGGTCTGAAGAGTCATGGTGTGGGAAATAAATGACAACCATGAAACTCACACTGCAATGCATTTGCTCTGCATCTCACTGGGTCATGCTTACATAATGTAATTTACTGTCAAGCTAAATTTTCGAAATTTTGCAGAATGTTATAAACCATTCTATGAATTCTCAATGTCAAAGACTGAAGTACAGCGTTATGTTTCAGTTCTCTACTGTGTAAATAATGCTTTCATGCTTTAAAGGTTTCATATGCAAGCAGCTTAAGAGAGACAGTATTACAGAAGCAAACACTAAGCTGAAGCATTATACTCCAGTTTCTACAACTACATAAAGAATGAACACAAAAATCATTCTGCAGATCTAACATACATTGGTTGTTTACCCCACTGCTGGTGTGAGAAATAGTTCAGTAGCAGTACAGCACTGCATCACCACAGCAACAATAATATTTTATATTTATTGATGGCATTGTATATTCATGTGGGTACGTAAGTTTTCCTTTTCAGGAGAAAAATCACACTCCATTCAATACTGAAATCTTTTTCTTTTAGCCTTTGGAGACATGCACAAGTCTCCCAGTTTGTGAGACTGTAGCACTTTCTCCAGTGTGCCTACAGTGCAAACCACAGTGGAAAACTGAGACAGCAGACCCCTGCAACCAGATCAGGCCCTGGAGCCAATTCCCAAAGCCTGGTGATCAGTCTAGGGTAAAACAGCCAAGAGATTGTGACATCTCTTGTCTGCTCTTGATATTTTCCTTGATGCTTCATTTCTCTTGTAACCAACTCTGCTCTTTCTTTATTCCCTGTGCATGGGATGCTTTTAGACAGAAATCCAGCTTTTCTTCAAAGGGATGAGAATGACATGTGTTTCTTCACTCAATGTGAATGTCCACAATTTGGGCAACCAGTGCTGACTCAATTTTGCTTCCTTTCTCTTCCCATTAGCCCTGCCAAGCCTGCACTTGGGCACACCAACCTACTTCCATGACTGTCCATCTATCACCAACAAAATGAGGGCTGAATTCTGGTTTCAGTCACATCTCAGTAGTTCCCTGGGTCTGTGAACAAACAGGAGCTGGAAATTCCGAGGTGGAGATCACTACCCTTCACTTCACTCCTCATCCCTCTGGAGCATGACTTTTTTCTGTTCTACTAATTCCCAATACAAGCACAGTGTAAACTTCCCTGAGCCCAAAAGTCTCACCATCCACATTTCTGTGAGGTCCTTCCACATTCATATCTTATTTCTCCAAGGAAATTCACATTCCTCTGAGCCCACAGTCCCTACAGGCTCAGGTATAAATGAAGGAGGTTGGTGAGACCCTTTAGGAGCAGAATCTCAAACCAGGAGATATTTTGCAAGACACAACAAGTTTCTCTATGCTGATAGTCTGTTTCTGTTATGCTTTAGAACCAAAAAGATTAATGCTTCCTTAATTGCAGGGGCAGCTATTATGATTGTAAACAGGAATCCTTTCTTTTATCCTTCAGATAATGCAAAGTACCAACTCAACACTCCTGAGCAAATACCTCTCGCCCTTTCCTGTCTTAATATATCAGCTCTTGAGGGAGGAATACAAATTTAAACTTCAAGGCCACAGAGGCTCAGGACAACTCAGAGGCTGCCCTGTGAGAGCAAGGGAGAACAGTTACAGATTTAATTTTAGGAAACATTTCTCCTCCTCTGTCTCTCTCTCCCTTCACCTCCTCTTCCCGAGAAAACAAACATTTCTTTCATTTCTAGATCACATTGGAAGCCGACTTCTTTTCACCTTTGAAAGAATTCCCTAGATTATTCCCCATCTGTAGCTTCCTAAAGCGACTCCTAGACTGAAGTGCTGCTCTTATCAGCCCACCCTGCAATTACCGGGAGACGAGAAGCACCCTGCAAAAACTGTGACAGAACAAAATCATTTCACAGTGATTTATTAGGCATGCAGCCATTAATGACTTTGCAAGTGTGGAAAGCAAGATGGAGGGGCAGAGCCTGAGCCAACAGTAGCTGTCAGAACATCATTGTCATCTATTGGGTTAGAAATATTTAAGCCATCTGATGTTCAGCCTGGCATCCCGGCATAACACCAAGCCTGGAAACAGCAATACATTTTGACATTGAGGAGTCTTTTCAAAATCAGAGAGGCTGACAAAGAAAAGAGAGAAACTGTGCAGAAATGTTTCTTTGTGCAGCATAAAAAAGAAAGAATCCTGATCTCCAAGCACATCCTTCCAGGGCATCAGCTCTGCTGTCAGGGCTGAAGTACCAGAGGCAAGAGCCACCTCACTGAACAGGAAGGTGTTGTGATTCTCATTCACAGATGTTATTTTTGTGCTTATTGTGAAAAAACTCCTTTGTTCTTTTGAATTAAAAGTCACCTTGTAATGTATTTGGGAAAAATCCAAGGAAGTGCCAAGCTCCTGCAATTCCCACTGGCTGGGAGCAGCGGGTGCTTGGCACCTGGCATGGTGAAGCTCTTGAGAGAGGTGCTGCCCTCAGTTGTGCTCATGTAAATACAATATAATTTTTCTAGCACTGACTGAACCATCCCAGATGAAACTCAAAGTAAACAAGAGCAGAATCTCTGTTTTTGGGGTTTTTTTGGCAGCACCAGGGGCCTGCAATGGCAATGTTAACATTAGAACAGATCGATTTTGCAAGATGACAAAAGAATATTCTGATCTCACTGCTGTGAGCTCCTACTCAGCAGACAATTGCATCTCAGAACAGAGTTTTAAAAATGTTCAAAGCAATGTGAAAGCATTAACTTCTAATAGCTTAAAAAGGAATTTTATAATGCTAATGTCTTCATATTACAGATATGATGCATTTAGAGAGCAAAGGTTTCTATTTAAATCTGTAGCAGCTTTCAAAGATATTTGGACCAGAAATTTCCATTTAGGCATCTCTAATTTCAAGACTTCTGAATGTGCTGCTGGGACAGACAGAGGTTGATATGACCTTTACAAAGGCTCCTGCAATTATATTCTGGTCCATCTAAATCACTGGTCAGAGTCAGTTGTGTATTTACAAAGAAAACAACAACCAAACAAGATGTGCCATCATCCCAGCCATTCAGCAAACACCCCCCTGCCATTCCACAGAATACAGGGGCCCCTACTTTATTCTTGGCTACTGAACACAAGCTGAGAGCAGTGAGGAAAGCCAGCCTGCAGGAATTTAGTGGTCCACCACCACTCCCAGAAGCACAGGCAGGGCATGACCACCTGTGCTGAAGGAGACTGAGCACAGAAAAAAGGTGAAAATAGAGTGTTTCCAGATTTTTTGTATCGTGTCTTGTTCTTCCTTGAGAAAGGTGTACCTGAGAAATGCCCTGGAGTGTTACAAGCCACAAACTTGCTTTCTTCAATTGATCTGGTTTTTCCCACTGTCACAGGCAAACCCAAAACAATAAAACTGTGTGTGGGAGGGAAGAAATGTATACCACTTTCTTTTCAGAAATCCCTATTATTCCTCAGTCCTCTAACCTAATTATAGTTTATTTTGCATCCTTCACCTTTTTTCCCCCACAATAAATATTACTTTTTCAATCAGCATTTCTTCATGACCAATAAATATGTTCTAGGTCAGCCTGCATCACAAGAGTACCTCTCTGTCCCACTGCTTTCTCTTTCAGAATGGACTCCTCTCTCACCTCCTACTCAGACCTTGTTAGTTCTTCTCTAGTTCCTAATTTGAAGATCCAAATGAGCATGAATTACATGTCTCAGCAATAAACATGATCTCACAGAAGCACAAAGAAGAGGATGAACAAAATAAAAATTAGTGCCTCGTGAAAGCTCCCTTGACAACTACAGCTACACTGACAGGCGCCACTGAAATAATAGGAATGATGCTTCAAAACAACAGCCAAGACAACGTTATGAAAGAGAAAGAAAAACAATCTAAACAGATCTTTTCAAATGCAGATCCTCTGTCAAGTAAGGAGAATGTGAAAAATGTTCTTTCTTATAGCACACCCCTGTTCAAACTCTGCCAGATTACAGAAAACCACGAAAAATATGAGTACAATCATGGCCTCAATCGTCCATTTGAGGAATGTTAGAACGATGCAGAATGGAAGAGAAGGATCATATTTTAGGGATGGAGAGGAAGGATAGAAGGTGTTATCTCATTACCAAATCTTGAAGTTCTTCCAACTGGGTGAACAACAAAACTGATGTTGACTTCAGTGCAACATCAGGCATTTGCAAGCTTGTATCTGAGTCAGGACCATTACCCAGGTGACAAACTGCAGAGCGAAAAGCCAAGAGACGATGAACATGAAAAATTACAACACACGACTAAAAATGTTCCATCCAAGACAGAACTAAGGCAACACTCAGGAAGAAAGGTTGTCTGTGGATTAGGGAGGAAATTAGGAAAAAGCATTAGCATTCCTCTGTCAATAATGATTTAGTGCTAATGAGTTCCTTAAGTACTTTTTTCATGCTAGCTTCACACCATAAAAGGAGGAAAATTGTTCTAAGTTCTGCTTAGAGAGGCCAGAGATATCTGGCGGTCAGCAGGTATTTTAAAAACACCAGGTGGATGCTGTAAAATCCTGCGGCAACCACAGGAAACTCCAAAACTACCTATGGCAGACAGAAAATGCAGCTCCTGGGAGCAGCAGTGGGCATCCAACTGCACCAGAGTTTCTGGCTAGACTGAGTCAGAGGGGAGGGGGGCAGTGGAAAGAGATGGCAGAGACAACACTGCAGGCAGGGTGGGAAAGGATAATGAGGACAGGGGGAGCGGTGCTTTGGTGTGGTTCATTTTATTTGCTGGTATTTTACATCCCTATTGTGAAGTACTACTGGCAACATGGTAAAGTTTCTTGCCTAAAATCTTCTGTCACAAATACATAGGCAACACCCATGTCAGCAGAAACAGACCCTTTTCTTCCAGTACTGAATGCACTCTGAGCTCCAGAAGTTTGGCATGGGCTCTTGGGCTTGCATTCCTCCCCAGAGAAAAATAGAATCTGCAGAAGAGTCATGTACTTTCCCTCCATTTTATTCCACACACTCAAAACACCTAATAAATTTGCTTTGACTTCTTATTCTTTCCTAAAACAAAGGAAAATCTTAGAACCAGAAATATCTTTTTGCTCCTTGGTGGCCTGGCAGAGATACTGGTAGAGCCGTTTCCCACTTTTATATAATGAGATGTAAACCAAACTAATAAACAAAAAAACCCCAAACACCAATAATCAATAAAACAACAGAATGCACAGAAAAGATATAAGGGCTTTGTCATTTCTTGCCAGAAGCACTGAAACCAGAGGTATATCAGGACTGAGAATAGAAAACTAATAGCTACATGGATCACAAGAACCTCCTGACATTAAAGAAAACCAATAATCTAAGTTTTGAAAGGCATGTAATTCTGAAGACGGAGCCAGTCAGCCTTCTACTACTCACTGGAAATAGAAACTTTTGAATCTGTGTTTATTGTGTTTATTCTCTGTCTATACCTATAATTGCATGTCACTTTATAGTGGAATATACAGAACAGAGCTGGTGAACAGACTGCATGGCTCACTGGTTTGCTCCACTGTGAATACAACTGCCCTGCTCTTTCGGCAATGGCCAGACGGATCCAAATCTGAGCTAGCTCTGGCTTCCCCAGCCCTGGGAAATTCAGAAGTGGATTAGTCCTGAGAGAGAGGGAAGAATCAGATTAAACGCTGGTTCAGCCACAGGCAGGGACAGTTCCCGGAGCCAAACCTGGGAATGCTGAGACCAGCGTTTGGGGGTGAACAGACCTTTTGCTAGACCGAGCTGCGAGTCTGAGAGGGAACTGGGTGAGACAAACCGAGCCAAACCCACAGCCCAGGGCACAGGAGCACTTGTATAGCAGGGAGTGAGAGTCACTTCTAAAACTGGGATAGAGGGGATACTCCTGCGTGCCTCGGACACGGCATCCTGGGCTCCCAGCACCGCATGGGGGCCGAGCCCCCACTCCTGAGCCCACCCCCGGTGTGGAGGACTCGCCTGATGCAGGGGTGCACCCCCAGCCCAGCATGCCCCGAACTGCAGAGCTCGGTAGGAAAACACCTCTCCCTGCCTTTCGCTGCGCTCCACGGCAGAGAAAAACATGCCTAAGCCACGCCAGCTGCCGAAGGGGAGGAAGAGCGAGGAGCCACTTACGGGGATGTGCACTCGCAACATGAGTTTCTTGTGGCTGGAGCTCTTCCTGCTGCTGCTGCTGCTGCCGCTGCTGCTGGAGCTGCTGGAGG
>VYXF01001511.1:218149-300090 GCA_013397295.1 Polioptila caerulea
GGGAGGGAAGGGAGGCAGGAGGACGGGAAGAGGTGCCCGGGCGCTCCGAGAGTCCCGGCAGGGTCCCCAGGAGCTGCAAACCGAGCACCACGCAACTTTCCCGCAGTCCGGCCGCTCCCCCCGGCCGCCGCTCGCCCCGGGCCGCCCCGCCGGCCCCTTGGCCGGGCGAGAGCAGCTGGAGCTGCGCCGGCATTCCCCGGGCTGCCGGAGCACGGAGGTGGGCGAAAAGGCTGGGTTTCACCTTGCCAAAAACGCCCAAAGGCGGCGCGGTTCCTCTCCCTCCCGACCTCCCAGGCTGTTTGCTCGCCTCCCTGCCCGCAGGATTTCTCCTGGCCGTGCCCGAAGCGGGGGCTGTTCCTTTCCCCCGCGCTCCCCGCAGCCCTGCCCGGCCGCTGCAGCGGCACCGGGGACGGCGCTGGGCATGGACGGGGCCCCGCCAGGCTTCATCCCCGCTGGGCAAAACCCCGGGCTGCCCTCCCTCCGCCGGGCTGCCAGGGAACGTGTGCCAAGCCCAGGAGGGCCGCAGTCCGCTCCTGAACGTAGATTTTTCCGCTCTCTCCCTCCAAAAAGCCTTCAACGCGCTTGCAGATTCAGCCGAGCGAGAGAGGCGGCTCAGCCCCCGCGGGCGAGTGGATTTGGCGTCACCGGGGCTCAGAGAAGGAAAAGCTTCCAACATCCCTTCACCTGTGGCTGTGCTGCTGCCTCAGAGCAAAGCCACGGCCCTGGCACCGCTGCTGCCAGGCTGCCACCCGGGCTGAGAGTCTGGGACAGCAAGGACCAGAGGGGTCTTTTCTTTAGGACAGCAGGTGTTTTAAACAAGCATGCATTCTGCATCAAAATGTGAGGGTTTGTTTCAGAAGTGTCTCTTCTTCCCTTGACAATCTGTGCGCCTTTTTACACTGCCTGAATTTGAGGATAAGACCAAGCCCGTTACAGCCGCAGACCTTTGATCACAGCACTTAAATTCCGATTTTCCCTGGGTTCAAAGATGTGCGTGCATGCATTCACAAAGCCTACACTGTAACCACTCCCAGCAAATCTTAGGGGATTCTGAAAAGCAACAATTGAAGAGAGAAGGAAGAAGAGTTTTCCTCAAAAATCTTATCTTCTGAAAAAATACAGGTTTGCAGTGGTTATTATCAAGAAATACGAGGATTCAGATTTATTTCCCACCTTATGGAAATCTCAATATTTAACAGGTGCAAAGCGTGGTCGGGTGTAAAGCCTGCAGTCACTTCTCTAAAATCATACAGAATTAAATAAAAATATGACCCCTTTAATGTTATAGGCAACTGTCCTATAGGTTCTTACAGGATGCCATGGAAAGAAACAGACCCAGAAATGAAACAGAGGTTCACTGACACCAGGTCAGGAAAGAATTTGGGCAGGTCTGTGACTCCTGCTTTCTCCCAATAATTTATATAAACTCTGCCAACAAAGTGCTGTTGCCAAGGGATATGGGAATGACTGGAAAAAAGAAATGAAAAAATTACTAATAAGCATGCCTATGAAAAAACTGTCACAATGTTTTTCTAGCTACTGTGGTCTTGAAAGTTAAAAAATTAGGGAAGAAAAGGTAGAATTTCTTTAGAAGGATTTTAGCAATGGGTATCATAAGCATGCAGATCTCCTGGCCATTCTTCATGAAATTAAGAAACATTCGAGGTGGAATAAAATCTACCATATAAATATGGTTTATGCAAAATGGTTTCCCACAATATTATAATTTATCTTCCATATTTAGTATTTTAAATATAAATTCATTCTTCTCCTTTTAGATGATTTGTATGAATAATTGTGGTTATTGTAACAGAAGTTTCAGCAAGTGACATAAAGGCAACATGACCAAACCTCCCAAACCCAAAAATCCACAAATCAAGCTCCCCCCATCGGGATATTGCCTTAAGCATGTTCATACTTGTCAGAATACCACAATAAGGAGTTATCCTTATTTTTTTTTCTTTGACCCTCTAAACTTTCAAATATGATCTTTGACCCTCCAGTCATATTTTTAAACTTTTCATTGCAGCTCTGAGGATTAGAGACACATTTTTAAAAAACCAAAACAAACCACAAAAAAAACCAACAAACAACAAAACAAAGCCTAAATCCCCCTACAGCTGCTAGACTTCAGGAGCTTGACTCCTTGTAAAATCAAGTGTTAATAAGACCCTGCTATAAAATAATCACCAATTATTTCAGACTTTAGGGCACCATGTTTCTATCCCTCTTTGATTTTTTATCTTTCATGGATAAATGTTGGCAGCATATGAACAAACAACATTGTAAATACTTTTAATGAGGTCTAAAGTTATTTTGATCGATTTGACTACCAACAACCATATTTTCAGATACATGTAAACATCTAAATTACTAATTTCACAGACAAATGAATACTAAAACACTTTAGAGAATATCACAGAATCACAGAGTGGTTTGGGTTGGAAGAGACCTTAAAGATTATCTGGCTCCAACCCCTTTCCCACGGGCAAGGGCACCTTCCACTACACCAGCTTGCTCAGAGCTCCATCCAACCTGGCTGTGAACACTTCCAGGGATGGGGCATCACATTCATCACCCAAATACTTCGAGGTTTCATGACCCCTCTGTGGGACAAAGCAGAACAGCATTTCAAACACACCAGCCACACTTTGCTTCTCCCCTACACCACCTGGATGCTCCCCATCATAACTCAGCCCTACCTGTCACTCAGCAGAAGCAGCATGTTTTGGGCTACACCCTGCCACAGGACTTGCCCTAGTTAATCCTTAAATACAGGTTGAGTCAATTTTTCCATAAAAAAATTTCCCTGAGTACATTCCTAAAGTTTATAAAATAGCCATAAAACTTTGCTTTGAGCCTTAGTTGTATCAATTATAGTTGCTGTAAGGAAAATGATGTGTCACCAGTGAAATTTTGTGCTGAGGTTCCACATGCAATATGGAGAGATTGAAAATGTACATTGAGATTTTCTAAAGACTTTAAATTTCACTGAAAAAGTGCATCTAAAAAATTGGTGAACGGGGAGAGCTATGTGAGTTGTTGATGGGTTTAAAATCTTTCCTAAAACCTGCATTTTTTGGTAAGGATTTATAGTTGTTGTTGGCAATATCATATATATTGTATTAGAAAAAAAAAGCGATCTGTGAAAAAAACTATTCTTTCTCTGCAATAGATATATTAATCATACTGTGAGCATTCAATGTAGGTTTTTCACACATGAAATCTGTAGGCATATTTCAGGCACAAAACCCTGCAGAAGTCTGATTTTGGGTTACTAAATTTCCTACCATAAATAACGTGTGTATTCCATACTAGGGCAAATATTGTAATTTCTCAGGTCAACCACATTATTTCTTAAGTTTATGTATACATATATTCTTACTTGGGACTTGCAAACCTTTTTAAAATGTTTCCAGGATTTAGTGACAAGTTCTTAAAAATCAAGACATTTTGAAATCTGGAAGCCCAAGACCTTGTCTGGCTGTTATTGGTATTCAGTATCCCAGCATTAACTATGCTGAATCATAGCTATTTTTCTCTTAATTCTCTTCTTATGTTAATATTTGCCCATGTTGGTCTCTCCACTTCCTCCTCTGCCTGTCCCTTTCTTTCCACATTTCACCTCTCATTCTCATCCTTCTGATTTTGTGCTCCATCTCTCTCTCTCTTCTCCAATTTGCCACTGCACGCTTGAAGTCGATCGCTTGGTTTCTGTTCAACGCATTTATTAGATTGAATTCGACCCTGCTGCACAGGGCTCCTTAACTTAATTACCAGTACGATCTAATTAACCTGATGGAGTGTTGGGATGCAGCAGCCCCTGCACAAGTCTTCTGTAGAGGCCAGAGAGGACACAGCCCTGACATCTGTCTGCCAGATGTCATCCACACTCACTTGCTACCTGCTGACACTCAGCACAGTGCAGGGCACAGATCTCAAGTCAAGTAGAATATATGCTCAACACGAAGAAATTCCTGTGGACAGCTAAATTGCATTGTTTGCAGCAAAACTGCAATTAAAATTGCTTTCCTTGCGGAAATTTACAGGAGAAATTGCGAGTCTGCCAGGAAAGCCTGAGTGGCTGAAGCAAGGTGAGGTAATGAGGTTAATGACAGGAGCTTCTTGTCCCCAGAAGGTCTCCAGGAACACAACAGTAGCAGAGAGGGACAAATACTAATGCTGAAAGAGAGGTTGTGTGGACAGGTGGCCAGGCTTCCTCTCCAGGCTGTCAGACACCTTCTGGTGTGTAAGTGATCACTGCAATGGATTCTCCTGTCACCTGAAGCACAGCCTGCCCTGCAGCTCCCTCCCTGCTGTCACACCATCTCTGCTGGCTGCTGGGCACTGCCTCCAGAGCTGCAGCACTGCTTCATCCACTGAGTCACTCCACGTCTTCTCACCTGGACCACAGTGCAGAGGAGAGGAGGTGAGAGAGGAGCAGTTTTGTAGGACCTTTCTAGGCTGTTTCTCTGATTTAATCTGACTGCTAATTTCTCTCAAACTGCCAAGGGAAGGGGCAGGTTTTTGAGTTTACTTCCTTTTTCACTTGCAGATCTTGTCCATCTTGACAACTGATCCTGGGTATCAAAAAGTTTAGAAGCCTTCATTCAAAATGAGTAGGCACATGGAATGGGTTTATTTGGTACCCTGAAGGCCATGGCATGGGCACTGGTGCAAGGACTGGCAGGAGGCTCCTGTTTGGCAGCTGCAGTGCTGGCCTTGCTGTGTCCCATCCTCATGGCTCCAGAACCACCATCCCCACGAGGCTGCCCTCATGCTGCACAGCACTGACCCCACAGGAAATGCAGGCACAGGGGATCAGAAGGGTGCATGGTGCTGTGACCTGAACCCCGTTGTGGGGTCACACTAGTGCCAGCACTGTTCTATAGACTGTGCTGACAGGCAGGTTCTTTTCTCACTGTATCACTACACTGTAAGACTAAAACAAGAATAATACTCTCTGTCACCTCTGCTAGAAAGCATCTGGGAGACCTGACTAGGTAACAAACATGAAAAACACATTTTCTTGTTTGAACTACTTGAGGCCAATTTTTCAAAGTTCACACAACCTCTGTTGGTTCTGAGAGCCAGGAGAGCTTTCCAAAGATCAAAGTACCTTATAAGACATTATTTTTTATATTGGTTTCTATATATAAAAAAAATTTCCATTAACTGGAATGATGCTGTTCAGCCTCAAGTTTTCTTAGTTCTTAAGATTCATAGAAGAAATGACAAAGACTTTTTAAAGTAGCTAATTTCTTCCTTACTGATCCATGAAAATTTCTTTTGTGTTTTCTACTGATTATGAGTCAGAATTTCTGGCTGTTAGCCAAACACAATACTTGGAGCTTTTGATTTGCATATATAGGCCTACAAGTTAGACAGATAACCTCAATCAAAATTTAATATAACAGATTATATGCAAAACCAGTGAGAAAAGATTCATTTCCCATATTGAGTGATTTTTGTCAGTTGTGCAAATTAACACAGAGAATTACAGATAGAATTCAAGAGGAGTCTGCTTTTCATTTTCTTTTCCAACAATATGCATAATGCAGTACATTAGCTAAAAGAACATTTTAAGGACTCAGAGACATGGTTCTACCAGATATGTGTGGGCATATAAGAACAAAAAGTGTTTTCAGCAGCACCAATCTGAAAGTACTTCCATGTTCTTCCCAGTGAACTGGGAAGAATTCAGAGAGCTGAAGGATTACAAACACATTTTCTGTGAGCCTTCTCTGTGTGATAATACCAGAATTTATTCCCTGGCATGGAGTGTGCTTGGCTTTAGGCAGGACAGTGGGCAGGAATAGCACTTTCCTTCTGGAGTGAAGGGGGTGAGACTGCCCCAAAATATTAGTTTGTTGCTGCTTGGTGGTGCAGATGAAAAGAGGTGAGGTTTCCAAAGCAATCATAATCAGTTGATTCCAGGATGCTCTGTAAGATCTCAAAGAAAATAAATTTTGCATATTTAGCTTCAAATTGGTTATGCTGCAAGGTACTGGTGGCACAGTGTCCCAGAACACACCTGTAGCAGTGTTCTCCACTTGGCCTCCAGCCAAGGCCAGTGGCAAAACTCTCTTTAGGGAAGGCAAAATTGCAACAATTGTAAAAGAATCCAAACATGTTCTCTCACATGGTATTAACTAATAACAGGAGAGTCCCAGAAATCCCATTATGTGTGAAGAATTGATGAGCAGGTGATGGATGAGACAGAGGAATGAACAAAAACAGGAAGAAAGAGCAGAATGATATGAAACCTCCTGTGCACAATGGCTTCCAAAGGATCAGAATGCATTGAAAATTTGCTTGGCTACACACCTTGGTATCCAGGACCTATGGATATCCCAACGTGTGCAACAAGAACCAAACATCCGAAGAGCTTGAGAGGTGAATGGCAATTCCTCCTGGTTTTCATAAATAAATTGTATTTCTCTTAGCCTTTCTAAACTAGGCTTGTTTGCAACAATGCCAACATCTTTTTTTGATCCCAGGTACTCTGTGTAATCGAAGTGCTGCAGGATTTGTTTTTATGCTTCTCCACGTGTGATGGGCACAGGCAAGAATGATGAGCAGGTGTTTAATGTGAATTCCTGCAGATCCAAGATGCCAACTCCCCAGGACAAAAGGTGGCATGTTGGAAAGGTGGCTCAGAACTGTCACCTCCACCAGCAAACCAGAGCACCAGAACACAGGCCTGAGCACTGTCCTGGAAGTGTCCTGATTGTTAAACTGTTCACAGGCCCTGCAGAGCTTTGGCTCAGGCTGTCTGCAGCTCTCCAAGACACTGCCAAGGCATGGCTCAGGAATTAACACCAGTCAGGGATCATTGCCAGTAGGAAGCCTGGTCATGGCTGCTCTGTCTGAGAGGTAAGAGTTTTCCTAAAAGCCTTGTTGTACCAGCTGAGATCTGCAGCTCAGACCTGTGCCAAGAGGATGGAAATGTTAGATCCTGGCTTCCCTGTGTGCCTGAGCTCTCTGAAAAAAAGAACTACAGTTGTTCCTCAGTCTTTTCAATGCCTGTCAGCAGACCACTTCCATAGCAAGAGGCCAACACAGCCCCCACCATACTGCTCCTGTTCTGGCAGAAAATGAGCTGTACAAGGAGGGCTCCTCAGATGTACAACGAAGGTACCAAGAGTTGTGATTATTGGCAAATCATTCTGACACATGAATGGTGATGGATTTTATCCAGTTAAAAACTGCAGATTGTACATTACCATAGCATTGATGTAATTACAAAATAAGTATATATTTATAAGATAGCAAGTGCAGGTTTAACAAATTTCATGCAATCAGATTCTAAAGCCAGGAGAATCTGACTAAAAGTGATAGAAAATGGTGAAAATGACAGTAAGGGAAGATTTATAATAACATAATTTCATCTCAGGAAGAACTTTTGCTTCAAAATACCTCAAAATAGTTTTATTTTTATCATTTTTCTTAAAAAGAGGATCTAAAATCTTATCAGAAGAGCTTTAGAAACAACAAATATCTAGAAATGACCCTAGAACATAAAAGTGATCCCCACAACTAATCCAAAGAGTTCCCAAAAATAGTTGATGTAATTCAGTGTAGCTTCATTAAGATCATTATTTTATTCTCTATAAAAACTTTAATTATGTCTTATTATGCAAGGTACCCAGACTTTGGGGTCTTTAAATGAAAAATTACAAGCAAGCTCAGTAGATACACTGAAGGTAAAACTGAGTTAAAAGAAAAGGAATGGCTCAAAGAGAACATCCAGGTGTTGAAGACAGACAACAAACCAAACAAAATTATTAATTGATTGTGTTCTTTTTCTGATGCAGAGGTTATTGTTGTAATATTCCTAGAAAGGTATGAATTAACCTATGCAGGCACAAGGTAGTTAACATGGATCCTCAAAGTTATGCCGGCCATGCAATCAGAGTATTTTCTATTGAATATCCTTGATAAAATAAAAAGAAAGTAGCTCTTACCTTTGTAATTAGTAACTGATAGGTTCCCATTTTGGGCCAGCTTAGTAACTTCCAGCAGAAGGCAGCCAGTCCTCTCAGCTCTCTGGGTACTCCACTCTGCAGGGAGAGCACACACAGCAGTTTGAATTTTGGTTATTTGAAGTCAAATTGGCTTCCCTATATATGGTCTTTACTCCTTCTTCAAAAATCACCTTAGAGAGCCAAGCAAATACAAGCAACCAGCAGGAATCTCTCTTGTTTTAGTGAATGAGGACACAGTCAGAAGCTCACACAAAGTGCTGGGAAAATGAGCATCAGTACAGTGCCATTGCCTGCTGGAATCATGAGACATGGGATGCAAAGATCTGCTTGGAAAGAAAAGATGTCGAGATCATATCTGCTTCTACAGACCAAGGAAGTCTGCCACAAAGTGCAGAAAAGTGCTACAGCTGGATAAAATCAGAAATCACGTGTAGGAGGGGCACAAAACTTACATACTGGAGGAGAGTGAAGAGCAGGGGGATGATTGAAAAAATTGTAAAGTCCTATATTAGGTGAGATGCAAATTATTTCTCTTTCTGCAAGCAACTCTGCCAGCTTCACAGATGACAGGAAGGGTATAATCTTGACTTTATGGTCTTCTAAGAAAATACAAATTTATTTTATTTTCTGGTATACATCAAAATGTGGGTGGGAAATGTGGGAGGTTCTCTTAAGCTGAGTGAAATATGTTCTTTAAGCCCAGCATTACTGTGGTCCACACAAGACCCATTTCCACTGCAAGCTGACCATGGGGTGGGTGGTCCCAAGACTCTCTGTGCACTCCAGTGGGTCTTGGTAAGATGTTTTGGGACCTCAACAGCTGGGGGGAAAGGAGGGACAGAGCAGTCATCCTCCTGTCAAATTTCCTCGTGCCCATCCACACTACTCCTGCTGGCATGAGGCTGATCTCATGGAAGATACTTTTATTGTACAGTAGTAGGCTCTACTGAGCATTATTATCTGAACTAATAAAATTATCAGTTATCCAGAATTATCAGAATTATGAATATCTGAACTGATATTTAATATTGAGAAGATTATAATGACAAGCATCTTGTGTCTGGGAACTTTAAATCAGGACTGTAACACAAGTGTATTTTGACTGTATACACTACAAGAGTAATTAAATAATGTGTAACTAATTAAGAATATAGAAGGACCACCCATATGTAAATAAACAGGTCTAATTTTATACCATATTAAAGATACAAAATTGCTGATATGCATATGCTGATTGCATAAACATCTGTGGCATAGATATCTCAAACCAGTCTCAAGCATTCCATATGAAATTTGCTGGAAGTAGGCCATTAATTACTAAAGCTGAAGCTAATCCTGCAATCTTATCATAGCAGAAGTTTTGTTTTTATCAGGACTTGAGGATCTATATTCAACAAATATTATTTCGCTGCCAAAATAAAACACAAAATACTTGGTACAATGTGGTTGATTTAATGGAATAGTCAATGCCACGCTTAGACTGTTAATACTCAGAATTTACTTTTTTGGTGTTTGGAATAACATTTATGCTATTCTTCAAATCCATGAGGTTTGCTGTCATTCAACTCATCAGCAAGGCTTCTACTCCTGGGAGTGGAAACTCAGTTTATTTTAAGGTTTTTGGAGGTAAGGGAACAACTTTTGCCATTCATGCCTGCAGAATGTGACAGAAATCTCTTAGCAAAAGGCTTAGTCCCACCAGAGCACTGATGTCCCATAAAATTAGGGCAAGTTCAGGAGAAATATTTTTAGTGCATTCTGCTCATTAACACTAAAAGAGAAGCTGAGGGAATCCCAATACCCCAACAAGTGCACATCAAAGGTCACATAAATATTTATCATTGAATCACACAAAAAAATTACATCTTCAATGGAAAAGTTGTGTGAATGATACAATTTTCTTATCCATAAAAAAAGTATGTCCCTCATTAATTCTTTTCACTGCAAAGCTGCTTCATTATTTATCCTCTGGGTAAGCAATTAGTAGCAACATTGCTCCTGGGTAGTATGTGCTGATTTTTTTCTTTAATATCTGCTCTGAGAGACCACATATTTCAAGCTGCAAAAGCAAAATTAAAAGAAACTCCCAAAACTGAAGAGTTGCTCTAAGCAAATAAATAGCTCTTGGTATCAAAGGAGTGCTGGGCAGGAGGAAACATGTTCTTTGTCCTTGAAGAAAACTGGAGAGCACTGGAATTACAGATTTATAAACTCTCTCAAAAAACATCAGCCTGACTCTGAGTGTGTTCTCAGTGAAATCAATTAAGCTGAAATTAAAAGCTGCTGTAAGAAAACATATTAAAAAATCCCCTGTAATTAAAACATTTAGAATTGGAAGAAGTTTCTTATGTATAAGAGCAAGTAAGTTCTGGAATAGATTTTCAATGAGAAACAGGGGCAAAAAGATAATGACAATATATAAATGAAAGGGATTATATTTAACATGATAACAGGGTAATAACAGGTGACTGGAATATGTTCCCATTCAGAATGTGAATGTTAAGCTGAAATGAGGTAAGACTACCAAAAGCTTGGTGTCCAGTTCTCAGCTGGATACCAGGGCTGGGTCTGCCCTGTCATGTTTTTTAAATACAGCCCCCAGCTTAACTCTTAGTCAGAGAAAAAAAAAAAAGTAACCCTCAAATCTTGCTTCTCTCAAGCCATAAAGCTGGAATTTAAAGCACCACAGATTAGCTCACCTCTCACAGTCATTGTGAGTTATAAACTAAAATACAGAATGTACTCATTTGGGTAAAAGACCATTATTCCCTTTCAACAATGTGAATAGAAGTTAAGTATTCAAATGCTCCAAGTCCTCTGAATATATATCCTTGCCCAGAAGGAAAGGTGAGTTCTCCCAAAAACTACTGAGAAAGGGGAAGAGTGACTCATTTTAACTTTAGTCTTACAGACTGTGAGATAGTTCTGAACATTATGAGACTTTTCCAGAGGTTCTGGCATCAAAGAAGGTGTGGCACCACCACGAGCATAAAGACTCAAAATTATTCTCAAAATTATTCTCAAAATTATACCAATTAGACTGGAAAAGAGAAGACTTTGAGGTGACCTAATTGCAACCTTCCAGTACCTGAAGGGAGCCCACAAGAAACACGGAGAGAGGCTATTTACAAAAGAGTGCACTGATAGGACAAGGGGGAATGGCTTCAAACTGAGAAAAAATGCTTTATTATAAGGGAGGTGAGGCACTGGAACAGGTTGCCCAGAGAAGTTTTGGATACCCCATCTCTAAAAGTGTTTAAGACTAGGTTGGATGGAGCTCTGAGCAGCCTGGTCTAGTGGAAGGTGTCCTGCATAACACAGAGAGGTTTGAACTGGCTGTTCTTTAAGGTCCCTTCCAACCCAGGCTATTTTATTATTCCAAGCTGATGATTCTGAGAAAGATTATGTAGATGAAAGCAGCTTAGGGAAGAAATAGTCCTGTGGTATAAAATCTGTGGAAGTTCCAGGGCACAGGGCAATTCTCGTTGGAGGAAAGGGAGTACAAAAGGCTGCAGACAAGTCAAGGAAGGCAAACAAGGGTGGAGGCCAAATCAGTTCTCAGCTGCCACTGGACATGATCGTTCTAGGCCATGTCCCCTCTGCCACTACAGCTGACACTGGAATGCATTGTCCTCTTTGTCCCCTCAGGTGACCACGAGGGCTTTCTGCTCTGAGGCAAATGTCACTGCTGAGCTTCGGTGTGTGAGTGGTTTGCAGACACATTGAGTGAATGCTGGACACCTCGGGGAGCCCTCAGAAACTTCCTGGAGTCAAATGCTGAACTTCTCTCTTGTAACACAAAACTACAAACCTGTTGTTTCATGTGCCTTTATCACATTAGATCTGGAGTTGGGGTTTTTTTTAAGTCTTACAGTGAGCCAAAGTAAACCTATTTTTCATGCACTACTATTAACCTATAAAATCTAAATTTTCTCTTTTGTTAGAAGAGTTTTGCAGCCTTGGTGATATACACTGATAATAATTGCTCAACATTTAAAATATGCCTATTTAAACTTGGTGTGGGTATTTTGCAGATTGTTTAGTGTCCCTGCAAAGGGTTTGCATGCTTTCTGCAAAGAAAATAAATAGAACAAATAGTATGGCACCACAAGTTGGTCAATTATTAGCTTTTGCATACTCAGATCATGGCCTTTCTTTACAAGGACACGTGTTAATATATAATAGAAGTGTATTTCAGTTTTTTTTAAATTGATTTTTCAGACACACACTGCAATCTTATAAGGTCAGCTGGAAAGCAAGGGGCCAAAGACAGGCCTTTCAGAAGAAATGAGCCACTGGCCACACATCATGAGAAATAAAACTGGAACAAAACATATGAAAATGATTTTTATTTTGCAGTAGTCCCAGGCTGGCACCTTAAGTCTGGACAAACTCTCTGTAATGGTCTTAAACTGATTTGAACATTTCTCAGATCAGAGAGATGTAATAAATGTCAAGTTTATAACCCACTGCTCCAGGTTACTGATGCTGACCACAGCTCTGATTGTCCCTGTGAAGCTGCATTGATAATTAACACCCAATTATCATTTTGGGGATATAGAAGTTGCAAGCAGGGAACAGCAAACAAGTTTAATATGATTTTGTGCACAGAAAATGAGGTGGCAGGGAACTCGAAATGGCCAGGGTAAGTACACACAGCAATCAAAATTTTTGTGGCTCTGTTCAGAGACAAAACTAGGAAAATGGGAGAGAAATTTTTTATTCTGAGATGGATTAAGGCAAGTCAGAGTTTTGGGAACCAAAATATTCCTTACATATAATTACAGATAAAAATAACCAGAGGAAAAATAGGCAAATAATGAGAAAACTTGCCAGAGAACTGCAAACTCATTCATGTCTTCAAGCCTGAAGACAGAAACTGAGCCAAGGAACCAGAGACCAAGAAGCAATCTGGACTCACCAGCTCATTGGGGACATTTGATAAGATAAAGAAAATCATATCAGAACAGTCCAGTTCAGCCTTCAACAAGCTGCCTGAACTTTGTACTGTTATGTCTGCTACAGGCACTGCTAAAGCAAGGAGGGCTGTGCTACAGGGCTGCACACCAGGCTGGGACCAGGTTTGTTCTGCACAAGTTCAAAGTCACATCAAAGGAAAAACACCTGAGAAGGGTCACAGCAGAGGTGTAAAGGTCTGAGGGCTCTACACTCCCATACACAACCCTGCACACAAAACCAAAGAACTCCTGAGTGTTGTGTTTAATCTGTCTGGTGGCTAAACTCTCCCATCTGTCTGCTAAGCAGTGGCTGAGGAGGAAAAAGGCCCTTGAAATTAGGAGTTCCTAGAAACTTCAAACTTCTAAACACTTCAATTCCCATTTTTGCCATCCATTTATCTTCATATAATTGTTAAAAATTTAATTGCATTAAATTCCTAAAAATGAGCAAATTTCATCTGCATTTTCAAATGGAATTATAATAATAATTTAATATTTATGAATTGCACATTAGATATTTATAAGCTATGATTTGCAAAAATTATCACCCCATCTGAAGGGACCTGTAAGGGAAAAAAAATCCCCAACTAAAACCAAAACCAATTCAAAACTGAAGCCAAGAATGTGTTTTAATCAAATTGTACAACAAGAAAATATGGCTTTTACAGATCACAGTAATGAGCTTATCTCCTTCATTAATTTGAGTGCTCTATTGTAAGAGATAAGGGGAAGTGTTATCAGGGGTGAGTGACAAGATATTCTGCTTCAGGTTGGAACAGCTATTCCAGACTGAGAAATCTCATTATCACTAGGACATGAAAAAGGCAGCTCTCAAGTTTTCTAGGTGAGCCAAGTCTGATGTGGACAGCAGAAACGAATCCATCTGTCAGCCTCCTACTGCATGAGATGTTGGAACAGCTATGAAAGGGTTTTACTGACAAACATAATCCTGGTGACCCATCTTGTCCATTTTTATAGTTTTTTCCATTATTGAAAATCTTGTGGGTTTAAGTATTGTTTTATCCCCAGATCTTCTGTAGTGCTAAACCAGATTCTGCACAGGTGGCATCTGAATCCAGCACTCCTTTCAGCATTGTGGATCTGCTCCTTGGGGGGAAATGGCAAACCCCTGGAATATTTATTGCACACTGACTGTGGGACTCACTCGAGTCCTAAGGGAAATCTATCACTGACTTGCAAGGCCCAAGCCACTGGCAGACAGCAAAAATTCCTGGGGTGAAAAGCTACACTTGCTCAGCAAGTTTTAGTCCAAGCAGCTGCAAGCAGTGAAGTAATGGAGGGGTTGGAGATTGGGAGTCACCACTACAATGCCAGTTTTTACATTGACAATATAAATTACATCTCAGTTTATACTGTGAGATTCTCTAGTATTATATATTTCATTTAATACATTTGTGAGATATCAGTTATCTAAGTATATCCAGAAACTTGAGAGGAAAAGCCAAAAGAGTTTGGAACTGTCAGGGTGAATCTAGGACAGAAGCCTGAACATAGCAAGCACTTTTGTGTTTACATTGTCTTGGGGTTTAAAGTGTGTTCACCTGCAGTTTGGATGGGTCCACATGCTTTATGGGTTTGTTTTACATTTTATTGCATCAGGAAAAAAATCTATATATAAACCTGGAAACCCGAGACCTGAGTTTCTTTTAGCTGTGTGGACTTTAACCTAGCTGTACAACATATGTACACATGGCATTAAAGTTTCTATCTCTTAACAGCTGTGAGGAAAACCTCAAAGATTTGATCAGTACAGTCAGGTGTGCAAGGAAGCTGGAATAAGAATTCGGAGACCTATTAGCTTAAATGCTTCCTAATGGCAATCTGAAGGCCAATATTGTTAAGAAAGTTAATAATTAACTTATTAATATGTTTATCAATTTTAATTTTTGTTCATTACTGCATAAGAAAATAAAAACAGGTCAAGACTTAAACACAAATGGCAAAATCCCTAGCAGTTTTCTTACAAGCAGTTAGAGGGTGCCCTC
Organism: Polioptila caerulea; assembly: GCA_013397295.1. Lineage (NCBI taxonomy): Eukaryota > Metazoa > Chordata > Aves > Passeriformes > Certhiidae > Polioptila > Polioptila caerulea. Next base: position 233,102 of record VYXF01001511.1, read on the forward strand.
TCCAAATCATCTAAGATCAACCTTTCCAGAGTCCTGTGTGCTCACAGTTTTGATTGAAATGTGTGGGAGCAGGTCTGGTTGTATCTCCTCAGCCCCTGTCTCCAGCATGGACACAATCCCATGTGGTTCATCCACATCACTGACAGTAGTGTTCTGAGGCAAGGACAAAGAAGGCAACAGGCTCTTCCCTGTGGGAATTTTGCCCAAGAGAAATCTTGCAGGGGTTAAGTGCTGTACTGCTGTTTTCTCATTTGTAAACCAGGACTTACAAGCCTTCCCTATTTCAAAAGGCTGTGGAATGATAAAGGGTTTAACACAGATAGACTGCAGTAATAACATAATATGCTTCATATCCATGCAGCATTCTCTGGGAGCCCAACTGAATCAGACAAAAATGTTTTAAAAAGCCACAGATGGAAAAGTAAAGCTTTCTTTTCCTTCTGTTCTGAGGCAGCTTTGGCAGAGAGAGCTATGCTGCAGAGAGCACACAATAATTTTTCTGGTTTAAAATGTGAAAAAAGCAAGGACTGTGTTACAAGAACATGGCTCTATAAAAGGATGATCTATTATCTGCAAACAGATGAGCATTTAACTCAAGGTGAACACTTTTGCCTATGGAGAAACCCACTGAAGTCAGCAGAGCTCCCTGTGTACACATAAGGATGGTAATTTTAGTCCAGCTATAGCTTTAGACTTTTGGATCCTGACTTTCAGAACTTCAATATGTTCAGCATGTTACATGGCTCCAGCAGTGACCTGTCACAGCCAGAGACAGGCAGCAAGAGAATTTTATAATCAGGCCCTTAGCACCATATTGGACTGACCCTTCTGGTTTAAACTCTCCATGCCAAGGCAGTGTGCATGAGCATTGCTCTGAGGGAATTTCTCTCTTCTGTCTGCTTTTGCCAATAATGATTGCTAGTGAAGACTGCTGTGTAAAGAAAAAAAAAATCCTGGTTTACCCTCTCACTTCCAAGCTTTCATCCTTAGAACACACAGATTTAAAGGAATCTTTTGTGCAGTAGACAAAATAAAACAGCTGGCTGCCCACAAGGCCTCACCCAGGACAAAACAGTAACAGTCCTTCAGTTAATCTATCTTCCTGGCTCAGCCAGATGCCAAGGAATCCAGAGCCTCCCAGCCTTCTGGGAAGCAAGTAAATATCATAAAATGCCATAGGTCAAACCAGCTAATGCTGCTTTGCTGGCCCTGATATGTAGCTGCTGGGGAGCTGCTCATCCTCAGGCTCATGGCTCCTGCTGATATTCTGGTGGCAGCACTAGCTGGCAGGATGATGTTGCTGCTAGGACTGTGCTGTTCCTCTTACCACAGCAAAAATGAAATCACCTCCCAGATTACGTTCCAGAAAAGGCTGGGTAGCTGCAATGCCCCTTTGTGAAAAAGGGTGGGAAAATAAAAAAAAGGAAAATGTGAATGTGTGTGTGTGTGTGTCCTAATTTGAGGATCTTTTTTTTTTTTTTTCCTTTAGGTAAACACTTTTAGTGTGTTGGAAGCAAAAAAACAGCCTTGGGCTAGTACCTGAAGATTAAAAGGTGAAGTTGTTCACTATCAAAAATACTTTGTGACCTAAAATGAAGCTCGGAGTAATCATCACTGAGTAATCATCATTGGAAATTGAAGAATTAAACTTCTTTAAAGCACACAGTCATAGAATGGTTTGGGATGCAGGAGACTTTTGAAGTTTATCTAGCCCCAACAATGAGCAGGGACATCTTCAACCAGACCAGGTTGCTCAGAGCCCCATTCAAGCTGACCTTGAATGTTTCCAGGAATGGGACATTCACCACCTACCTGGGCAACCTGTGCCAGTGCCTCACCACCCTCACTGTAAAACATTTCTTCCTTATAACTGTCACCATCACACTGACTTTGTCAGACAGAGTACCCAAAATTTAAGTTCACTTCATCCCTGAAAGCTTAAATAGTTTTAACTTTGTATGGTCTGGCTTTCTCCATAGGGATGGCACACATGATTTGATGGCAGGGTATCAGCAATACTCTCCACATTTCTTTGTTGGTACTAGCAAAGACTCTTGGCATTTTAGTCCTGTGTCTCAGTTATGCATATGGAGTTCTGTTACTAGAAAATCAGAAAATCACATGCACTCCTTATCCTATCACTCTTTATGTCCATTTCCTGTAGTCAAGAACATCTTATTTCCACTAAAGAGCTGAGGAATGGAGGTAGTGAAATGATTTGTATATGACAGTAAATGGTCTAAGAAGAAACTGAGCATAAATCTACAGAAGTCATGGTTGCAAGCCAAAACAGATGACCACGTTTGAACCAAATCAAACTAAATTAAATAAAAGCTTTCTGTAGCACTCAGCACGATGTTATTTATGCCTTGAAACAGCATATCTCTTTCCCAGATCTTCCTGTCCAATTATTTAAAAGCTTGGTCCAAAAGAGATAACACAGAGAATCTGACTGTCAAAAGATCTGCTGCCAGCTGCAGTCACCTGCAGGGACTGGGAAGAAAGACATGACTGATGATAGCATCAAGACTTTGGCTGAGATTGTGAAGCTTCATAAAGCTGTCATTGTTTGAAAAGTGATGTCTGTTCCGTCTGCATCATGATGGAACCAGCAATGATCCATCCCTTGGATTCTACCCAAGGAAAGGCCAAAGAGAAACACTGAAAACAAAGGAAATGGGCAGACCACTGCTGCCTGCCTCTGCCCCCAACCACAACCCACATGAGCTCAGTTTGTTGTTTTGGCAGGAGAGCAGGCACTGAATAAGCAAGAAGAGCTGAAACTGGCAGAACAGTCAGAAAAGTATTTAGAGTTGTTTATGTATGAATGATTGCAGGGTGGGAAGGGCAGACTTATTTGGATAGATCAGGTAAAGCCCTGGGGGCAGCGCTGAAAACAGAGCCCTTTGCAATCAGATGAGTAACATGATCCTGGACTGCTTTCTTTTCCCTCTGTGCATACTCCAAGCTGCAGTTGAGCTTTGCCTTGGAGTCCTTTTGAACATTTCATGCACAGGTATTTGTTAAATCCTGCTATAGCCCAGAGGATGCCTACCACTTTAATCCTCTATTAACAACTCAGATTTTTGGTCTTGTAGCCAAGGTTTGCTTGCTGATTCTACATCCCAAGAGGCCTTGGAATATTTGCATGGTGCATTTCCTTCCCCTGATTTCATTACAAGAGCAATACTTGGCACTTCTCTACTCCTCGAAAGGAGGGAGAGGTCCATCACTGGTAGCACAGACAACACCAGTCATGTTCAATTGCATCCAAATTCAGAGTACTAATTGCAGAACTGTGCAAATGCAATGTATGTCTTGCAGAGTTATAACCTGACTGAGAAACTGCTACTATTCGAAGTGTTCACCATTGCCTTTGTTGTGGGCATTATTCCTTTTGTAAACACAGCCACTGTGGGGCAGCAAGACATAAGCATTTAATGGAGTGTGCTTTGCTTCTCCCAGGATCCAGAGAGGCTGTAAGTGTTGCCACCCTCTGCCTGCAGACAAGCGGGACGATGCAAATGTTAACACCCTTTGCCCTAGGCACATTTCCCCGGTCAGGGTGACTTAGTGACTCGGGAATCATGAGAGGTTTTGAAGGTAATGTTGAGATAAGGCAGCACCAAAACGGCTTTAAGTAGTTTATATGTCTATTCTGAGAGAAGATGTCAACAACTCCTAGCTCGAGGACGTTTGAACTTCGCTTGCGCGCGGTGCCAAGTTCTGTGTTCTCAGGAGGCTCACGCCTACATGCAAACAGACAAGTTGCAATTTGCTTTTGCCATTTTCCCAGAGGAAATGATGGTGCCAGACAAGTGTGAGCAGACCAGCCCCAAATAGTGTGTCTGGCTTTGTGGCTTGTAACTCTGCAAGCTGAAATGACGAGCACTCCCACCACACTCTGGTCATTGCCCAGGGACACAGAAGGGTGACTGTAATCCAGCAGAGTATGAGATCCTCCCATGAACACCAAGTCTCCAGACTCAGACACACAAGCTCTTTCCAAATCTGAATCAGGATTTTATTGGAGTTCTCACTGCTCTTCATTGCCCTGGATTCCTAGAGCATTTGCACTCAGCCTAAATGAAGATTTGGACCCCAGCTGAAGAAGGGAGATTGTAACTGATGCAAGTTTGATAATGGAGAGATAACTACTGGAGCTCATAACTATCATTTACAGACATAAGTGAACTAAAACAGTACAGAAGCTATTTTTTTCCTCGTTGGGTCTTGCCATCAAAAGGAGGAGAAGCAGACTATTAAAATTGGTTTGGGTAAAACACAGAAGGTTCTATCTACCTACTTGCTAAAAACAGGAAATCAGATGTTGTTGTCACTCCTAAAGATGAATTTTGAGCAAGATCTCTGACACAAAGTACTACCATGTTTATGTGTGATGTGACAGCCTTTCTCATCTTCCATTTGAAAAACCAAGATTTTCTGACTTTAAATATAGTCAATAATGATTATGAGTTTTATTTAATGCAAGCTGGTTACTGAGCAAGAAAACAATGAATTTTAATTTTCAGTTCATCTCTGTAATACATGATGTAAGAATTTTCTAAACCTTTCTTTGCCCTTTAAACATAAATAATAAGGAATAAAACCTTTAGTTCAATCAAAATTTGTGCTTCTTGATAGGCTTCCACATGAATTGTCTAATCATGTCAAATAAGCAGATTAAATAGATTCACTTAGTGAGGCTGGACAAGAGTGGAACAAAGGAGGAAGAAAAAATAATCCCAAACCTCACAATAATGGAAATTGTCCAGTTAGATTTTTTTCTGTAGGTGTCAAGATATGACAAGTGGACACAGAAGTTATCCCTAGATAAGTCTCCCAGAGTAAGAGTTAACCATCCTAAGTAAAATCAGTGTTACAGACTGCATGATAAAGAGCCAAGAGTTTAAATGTACAGGTTGGAATGTCAGAAATAGCCTGGCCATGACAGTACAGAGCTCTCTGCAGGTTAAAGGATCCTCTCTCTTTGCAGGTAGAAGACACAATCTGAGACAGCAAAGAAGCCACTTGTCTCCTCAGTCAGAGCACCATGGACTTTAAAAATATTGTTAATATATTATTTCTTTTCCCCTTTTCTTCTCTATGGGACATTATTGGGTACAGAGATCTGAAGCTTTGTGTTGGGTTTTGTTTTGGTCAGGTTTAGGGGGTAAATACTTTTCCATGTTAAATACACATAATATTTATATTTAACATATAAAACACTTGGAAAGAAATTTTTTGAAGACTGTAGGTAAAAAGTGTTTCTTTTAACACTAATGAATTGATCCTGAATTGATTTTTTTCCTTTTATATATTCTCTGTATTCTTTACACATATATTTGTAGCTCTGCAGCCTATTATTGTATCCATAGTCAGCTCCAGTTCATTTCCCTACCTCTCCCCTACCCTGACAGGCAGAAAGACAAAACACATTCCAGAGGCACCAAACCCCGTGGGTCCAAGGTCCCTATCCTATCTTGGCTCTCTGGGAGCCAAGGCTGAAACCAGCTCTTTGAGACACATTTTCATTTAAAAAAGTTCAGTTCTTAGCTAAAAGGGGGCTACAGAAGTTGTGCAACCAAAAAAGGGGCAATTACTTCATCACTTATTCTTCCTATTGGTGATTCTTATCAATTATACTAATTTGCTAAATTTATGGAACTGTATTCACCCTATGTGGGGTGAGCACTTTTCCATATCTGCCCCTTGGAGGCCTCCAGTAAAGACCAGCCTTTATATTACCTCCTATACTAATATTGCCTTGAAAATGTGTAGCTTTATTTCTAGAGCTTTAATGGATCAAGTTAATACTTCACACACATGTAAATTATTTTTTGGTTTGTTTTTGACCAGTATAAAAATTATCAAAGCATTAAAAATTATGTGATTTTGGAAAGGAAGGATATATGTAATTATCAAAGCTGATCACCAGCTTTTCATCACCCTTTGAAAAGCAAAATAATTGCAAAAATTGATGGGACTGAACCTAACTGGCTATCAAAAACCCTGCACTGGTTTTAAATATCAATTTGAAATAGGTAAGTTCCAAATGCAATAGTTCTAGGAAGAACCAGCCCCTTTATGACAACTTCCCAACACACTGATCACCAGACTGTACATCAGAACATGTAAAGGAGTGAACTTCTGCCAAAGGAAGTGAAAATAAAGCCGACTGGGATTTAAAGTTACCTGAGTGTGTTCAGGCTATTCAACAATTTCCTTCCCCAGTGCACTGTTGTGGGGACCCACCTAGTGAAACCATGAAGAATTGCACCAGTCCAGAACATGAAAGAAAGGGAATATTGAGCCAAGGAGACAAATAACTGAACGATATCATTTAGTGTATTGCAAGTGGTGAAACATGTGGCAAGACGAGAGAGACCGCAAATTCCAGCCAACCTACAGTCACCATCTGGTGTTGCTTTGTAACTCTCAGATCACTTGGTTTCAAAATCTGATGCAGCAGAAGCTTGCATTTAGGAGAATGGATAATATTTTTTTGGTTTAACTCAAGCTGGTGCACTGCCAGACAACATATTTGGGACTTATGCTCAGCATTACCAGCACGAGCACTAACAAAACCCGGAGCTGGTCTTTGTAAAATCAGAAGAATGGCTTTGTTAAAAAAATACTAGAAGCTCTTTCCCTTTGTCTCTTCACATATTTTTTATTTTTAATTTAACTCTGTAGGATGAGCCACTATTTTATGTATTTGTCAAATCTTTAAGGCTTTATTCCTGTGATCACAAGAACTGGAGGGTTTCATTACAACAAAAGCTGAATTTTTCATCTTCTTTCTTTGGCAACAAAGGCTGTAAGAACACCACCAGGATTGCCTGGTTTACAACAGACTTTTATGCAATGAAGTGCTGAAATGTAATTTTGTTGCAGCCAGTATCTATCTATTCAGAGGGATTTTGCCATTATTTCCTCATTTCCCTGTCCTCACTTATTTAACCCACAAGAGAACCAAAGCTTTCATTAGTAAAATAATCTCCAAAATATGTAGACATTAAAATCAGACACCTGGCTCAACCACTGCTATTTTCTATTAATGACATAAAATTATATACTCTCTTTCTTTTTTTTTTTCCATTACAAAAGCACACAAAAAGGATTGAGATTTGGATTAATTTACTTATGAAAATAGTTTAAAATACTCTTTTTTCTTCTTGAATGAAGCAACAAACACATTTCATTTTGTCATCCTCCAAAAAGAGTTGCAAATACTAAATATCCAGTTATAAACAGGTAATTTATAGTGCAGGAGCTCCCCTCCAAATTCTCTCAATCACCTGCTTTTGATTCTGCTCTGGTCTACACATATTTAGGTCCTAATGTTTTAGGCAACATTATTTCTTGAAAAGTTCTGGCTAATCAACACCACAGAAAACTTCCTAGCATCTAGAACTGCCATTTAAGTTTGGAGAAGAGCCATCCATACCAATTTAGAGACAACAGAACTCTAATTTATATTAATTTATCCAGTTACAGTTTTCTTCTCTCTTCCTTGACAAGACTATTCCAAGAAAATCCTGACTTTTCTAAATCCTCCTCATACCAACCAGCCTCATCTCAGACCTTGGAATATTTCCACTTCTTTCTCTCCTTATCCTATTCAAGATACTACTGCTACTTACTAGCATTTCTCTAACAAATTATACTTTACTTAACATTCTACCTGAAATCCAAGGCTGCTGCAAGAGCATGCCCCAGTAGCCACTGGACCACCACTGGGGACACAGCTCTGCTCAGGGTTCTGGATTACACACAAACATCAAGGCACACAGGCCACACTTGATTTCTCCCTGCCCCTGAAAGCAAGGGGAGCAGGCATTACTGTCAGAGCACTGGTTCTTGGGAGCAGTGATTTTGCACCCCAATAATAGGAACAGAAATCCTTGCTCTCTAAAGCCTTCCCCCTAGGCTCAGTGCCTTCTATTCCTCTCTTTTCCTCTGCTGAAATAGTTCCTTTTCTCCTGTCCCCTCCCTGATTCTTCCTCTTCTTAACAGCCCCAAACAAGTAGAACTGGCTGTAGGAAGAAGACAGAGTATATTGTGATTTGTGGTGAGAGGAATTCAGACACGTGGCTGCACAGACAAGTTTGGGGATCCCACAACCCTCACAATGCTCTCTATCAAAGAGAGACATCAGGGTGAAGAATAGAACTCCTTTCTGTGGGGCTCTTCAAAGCCTCTCCAACATCCCTTCCATCTATAGCATCCACAAAATGCTGCTGACCCCTTCCCCAGCTGGGTCCCCATCACCATACAGCATCCTCTAACCCCTGCTACTGAAAATGTTACCTAAATCTTAGTGGCTTACTAAGCTTATTAGCTTTGTAGCTAATTATTCTTATCGTAAATGGCAGTTAGATGCTAAATGGCATCACTACCAATCCCCCTTCTGCAGCTTTGTGTCCTTTTACACTTTCTTACCCTCTATCAATACTTCAAGTGTTCTGTCCTGGTGTTTTCTCCTGCTCTGATCATGTGCAATGTCTCAGCAGAAATACACCAGGGGGCATCTCACAGCTCACACAGAATTCCCTTGCTGTTAACATGCTATTCCCTACAACAGCACAATGTCTATCCAGGATAGATTTCTGTGGTATTTATCTTCCAATTTCACCATTTACTTTAGGCAGTTCACTTCTTTCAGAGCTTGACATTTTCAGATAGTGAAATAATGGTCTCCTCCACTCATTGATTTAATTTAACAGGCCCCAAAATTGCCTTGGGCATTTTAATCATACCAATCTTGTTCATGCTAAAATAAGGAGTAAATTTACATGTAACTGCACAGCTCTTGGGTACTGTATAGACCAATTAGAACACTTATTTTTGTTTTCATCATTTATTGAAATCAAGTTTATGACACTTCTAAAACTTGCAATTTAGAAAAACTGGTTTTTACAGCCTACTTTAACATATTTCTCTGGTAAACCACAAGTTAGTGGTGCAACAAAGAGTACGTTGCTGATGGGGATTCTTTTTTCTTGTTTTGCTTTTGATTTGCCTGGGAATTCTGAGAGAGGCCAGGCATTCCTGCTTGTAGTGATATTTAACTGCCCAACAAGAAACTGTTTGGCTGCAAGTGGTTCTAATCTAAACAGATAAAGTAGGCACAGGTTGTGAGAGTAAGAATTTTGTCAACTTATTGTATATAACAAATGAAGACATCACGCAATAAATCCAGATTAATGGAGGGAGCACCTCGAGGGACAGTCCTAAGTCCTAATTCTTGTCCTCTTAGCTATAGGAATATAATTTCCTCTGCAGTTTCTCACATGTGCCAAAGTAGGAAACACCACTAGTCCTGAATTTCCCATCTTCTTTAAAAAAACAACACAAAGATGAGGTTTACTGCAAACATATGTCAGGGCCCTGAAAAAGAAGAATGATTTAAAGTACAAGTTTGTAAATTACTGTCTGGTTGTTCATGAAAATTGTCAAGTTGTGACATTTTGTTAGGATGTGTTATTGAAACAGACATGAAAGGGAAATTGAAGGGAGGAGTAGAAGAAAAAGAAGGGCACCACTCTGTGATTAAAATTGCTGCAGAGAAGCAGGAAATAACACTANTGTGTTATTGAAACAGACATGAAAGGGAAATTGAAGGGAGGAGTAGAAGAAGGGCACCACTCTGTGATTAAAATTGCTGCAGAGAAGCAGGAACTACCCCTAATTAGTACAAATCAGAATAATTTTATAAAACCAAAGGGAAAAAAATAGATCTAAAATGGAACTATGAATATTACTGGATAATCAGTCTTCCTTGTTACACATACATCCTTTTTACATGTTTCTCAGTTCTAGGAAAGTGAAAGCCCATTCCTGAGAATGCAGAAAAAAAACCCTGTAGTATGAAAAAGCAAAAAGGCTCAGCATCCTGTTTTACAACAGATTTGGAGGTATCTTTTGATGAAAGATTATACCTGCTATGAGAAAAAATTGCCAAAACCAACCCCCCCTGGATAACAGAAAAGCCACAATTCAGGCTTGGAGTCCTAGTGTCAGTCTGAACTCTATCTAACCTCAGTTTATGTGACATAACTAAAGGTTTTGTCAGGCTGTTCAGGAAGTCTGAATATTTCTCACATACTTACCTATGAAAATGATACTTTAGAAGTTTTCATCAAAACAGGAAGACAGAGTGATGCAACAGAAAAAGCACTGAAGGACTCACTTCTATTTTTTTGTCTGCCACTGCTTTGTTGGATGACCTGGAACAAACAACTTCATCTTTCTGTGCTTAACTTCCACATCTGTAAAAAGAAGATAGTGAGACTGAACTCCTCTGCAAATAAACTTTTTTTCTTCTCTTATCAGGGAGCTGAAAAAATGATGGAAGGAAACTGTTGGTAGAGTTGTATTACAGTTCACTGGTAAAAAGCCAATTCAATTATGAGATTTCTTGGGTTTATGGGATTGTTTTCTTTCTCAAACTACTGCAAAACAGTCCAAAGTGGAAAAGAAATCAGGCCAGGCTGGCCCAAACTCCAGAGCCTGTGAAGTGATCTGAGCACAGTTGAGCAACACTGGACAGAATGTTTAGCCAATTACCTCCCTCCACAGATTCCAAGGAAAGTTTTATTTCAGTAAAAAGTTATTTTAGAAAATGTAGCATCTCAGTCCCAGATCTTAAGAGTGAGAACTTCTGAACATGAAAAACAGATGGAATTTAGTCAGCAACACCTCAAAGATAAAACACAACTTTTCCACAGCTCTGGAGAGACCCTATAGAAGAACTTAAAAGTGTTAAGAAATGCTGAAAAATAACACAGCCTGGGCTGAAAAATGAAGGGCAAAAATTTGAAGGGAATTGAAGAGAGCATGACAATACTACTCTGTGTGCTCAGTGCTGCAATTCCTTGCTAAGACAAAACAACTCTCAGTGAGATCCTTAGACCTGTGGATTCTCCCAGGCACTGTATGTCACACAACTGGCTCCTTCAGCATATTCCTGCAGATTTTCAGGCCACATCACACATGCTCATCATTCCATCATTACTACTTCTTTCCTGCTTCATCAGCATGGGTTAATATATTTAGCTGGTTGGTAGATCTTATCTGTGTCTTGTGTATGGGAAAAGGGAGAGAATTTGTTTATTGTAATGCATTAGGTTTGCACTCATCTCTGTCTGAGCAGGATATTTGAGAGGTACAGGGCTCTCCTGACACCAGTGATGCTAGAAGGAAGTCTTTATTATCTATTATTTATTATTATTAATTAAAAATTATTATTATTAATTGCACTGTCAAAGCATTCTGTCAATAAATAGCAAATGTCCAGGAGCACAGCTGGTGCCCAATGAAGTTTGAAAAAGCTTCATAGCTTGTTGTTGGACATCCAAAAAAGAAACTTGCTGACTTGTTTTGTTAGAACTTTCATCAGCCCAAGAGGACACCATTAGTGCTAAAAGTTTTGTATTTCCAACAAGAAAATGTAAATAATTCGAAGCATGAGAGACTGAGGAAAAAACTGATTCAGCATGTCAAAACTCTTTTAATTAACATCTGGCTATTCTAGTTATCCTTCTTTTTGATTTCTTTGCCCTGAATCTTAGCCTAAATTCTTCTTAGGCAAGTTGTGCTACTCTAACAAGACCTAACTGGTCTGATTCACAGATGACAGGGTGCAAAGCCTGTCATCAACCAAATTAGTTTTGATTTCCCTTCGTGAAAAAAAAAAGAAAAAAAATCCCTTTCAGCTACAGGATTTAATGGCTTAAGAATTGGCCATTCTGGGTGCAAGCAGCAGTATCTGTGGTTGCCCCAGAACTCCTGGCCACTGGATATCTTCCAGGCTCAGGGAGTCATGTAAGTGTGTTCCAAGTGTCACTCCATATCCATGTACCACGGTACAGCACACTGTCACTAACCCTTCACACCAGCCTCGTTACAACAGATCTGAGTATTTCAGGATGGGTTTTCAGGCATAATCTCTTGGATTCTTCCCCTAAATCAATACTTGCTGAATCAACTCACTAAGGAAATTTTCCTCAACTAAGGAAATTTCAGGAAACAGAATTAAAAGCTAAGCAATATTCCCTCTGTACAGCCTGGCAAAGCCTAAAAGTTCTGACACCTAGACTGAAGTGTCCCCATGCCAATGTCCTCATCTGCATGCACATTCCTCCTACAGTTGATACAGAACTACTCAATACAGGTGATGAAGCCAAGAGCTGTTCAGGGAACACTGATCAATCTGCCCTGAGGTGGCCTGAGCAGCTTGCTGTGCAGCCATGAGCAGGGTTCAGCTTGCCAACCATCTGTGCTCAGCAACAACTCTGGGGGACTGAGATATCAACTTCCCCATGAGATTTCAGACAGAACACGTTTTTTAGAGTGCCTGCTGCTTCTTGGAGCAGGAGGCCAGGTAGAAAACTCCTCAGTGCCTCAACTGGTACTCGACGCCTGCATTTATGTAACTAAATCCCACATTAATTCTCTGCTGAGTTTACGGCGAGCTCAGACATCTGGTTCACATGGAGACACCTACACACTGAAACCCAAATTTAGGTGCCTTAATCTGCTGGCTGGATCTACCCCTTCACTTGGAGATTTCCTCAGCTGGCAGCTGCATTTGCATTATGCCTAAGAGGCTTCAATGGACATTTTTCTCATTTCCATTTCTAATCCACTCATGAGAACACTGATACTTTGGGCCTCTCCTATATCCTATACACTTGCAGCAATTTACAAATGCAACTCTAGAGAAAACATACCTTCTTTTGTTTATTTTAAATTTATTGCCTGGTAATTTCACTCAGGACATCTAAATCTTATGCTATAGGAAACACAGAATTAATTTTCTCTATTACAGTAGATTTTTTGACCACTATCACATTCACATTCCTTCATGGTCTTTTTCCAAATTAAATCATTCAAGTGTATTCAAACACTTTTTTTTTTTTTTTTAAGGAAGCAATTCCACATCTCCAATCTGTTCATTGCTTTTCTCTTGCTCTTTCTTTCTTGGTGCTTTAGGGAGAATTTCATACAATATTCAAGATGTGCAAGCATTTTTGATTTTACAAATCTTGCCATCTTGTTCTATACTTCTGTCCTTATGTACTGAACATCTTTTTTGCCTTTTCACCCGTTCCAAAGCACAGAATTGATGCCTTCAATAGATGAGCCACAAGAGCTCCACAGATTCTTTCCTGAGTGCTCCTAATAAATTTAAGGATAGGTAGGATGACCTTGTTCTGTGGACTTTCCCTCGGTGGTGGATAACACTCTCTCCTATTCAGACATCTGTTTTTGCAAAGCTATTTAGAATATAATCCCTTTGAGATTTCCACCCACTGTCAAATTTGATACATACAGCCCAAGATTTCAGAAGTAGTTGAGAAGAGAAAGCAGAACAGATAAACCCATATACATATTCTGAGTTGTCATTTGACCTTATTTCCTTGGGAAAGCAGGCAAAAAAATAAACACGTCAAGTGGTCTTCTGCAAAAGTAACAATAGGAAGGAAGAGGCTTGAGAGCAACCAGACAAATGTCCTGCTTCCTCAAACACTCCAAATAAACTCTCCAGCACTTAAAAGGGCTCTTCTATGCTACTCAAATCTAGAATCACATAGAAGCTTTACTAGGGGGTGTGCAGGCTGACTTCAGTCATAGACAGCCCATAGGCAAACAATTGTAACAGGAAACCACTAAAACAAATGCAAGTCCTTCCAGTTACTGAAAGAACACTTGGAGTTTCCTCCAGACTTCTCTATCACAGCTGGTCAACAAGCACTACACGTCAGCTGGAGAAATTTGTTCTGAACAATTTGGATTTGGAAAAATAATTCACATTAATTTTGTTTGGTTCTGGGGACATTTGCCTCCTTTTTCACGAAGTAGATGGGTCAATCTAAGAAAAGAGACGGGATTTAAAGAATATCTTTTGTAGCTGACTGTCCTTTTCTCTTGTGTAATTTCTGTGTCCAAGACATGTCAACAATAGAAATGGAATTTCAGTGCTTGAGCACATACAGGATTTGAATGTTGACCCCAGCCCACACTGACACAGGATAACTTTGGGTTACAGGTTCTTGCCAGGAATTTTATATGAATTCTTGTCTCTTGCTGTGAGCACATAGGAAGTGGGTCAATTAGTTAACACCAAGGAGTTATCACAGATCTTATTAAGCAATTGGGCTGGACAGATTCTCATTATCAGGAATTTTGAGAAGTGAAACACGTCTCAAAAGACCTTACAATAAATGACACAAAAAAGCATAGGTTTATTAATTCTGTTAATAAAATGATAATACAAGCACCAGGGAAATTCTTATCAATAAGAATTAAAAGAGATTAAATAGCTGAAATTACAAGGTGGGCAACAACTGGCCAGATTAGGACTTCCAGGATAATGGTTCTGCAGAAAACAGATAGCACATATGCTGAGGCTGCTTTTACCTAAAGAGCTTAGCACATACCTGCAGTCCTTAGGCTCAATTATTATGAGAGAGAGATCAAAGTTGCATGTTAGCCATTATGAAGCAGGAATTCTGAAAAGCTGTCTGATGGGGGGGCTGACTATGTGGCTATCTCATTTAATTGCACCTTGCTTTTGTCCTGATCCCTACTACCTCCTTGCCATCCACCTACTAACCCCTCCACAGGCTGTAACTCCCTTTTTTCTCACTGCAGCTTCTGATAATGGATTGCCTTTTTGCCCTCTGTACTCTAATGCTGCAGCTATAGCTCTTTGACAGGTTCTGGGTTCTGCTCTATTTTTGTTATTATAAAGCACCTTGCCATAATCTCTGGATATTGGGGGCAATATCCACCAAAGGATGGCCTTGGATGTGTCAACCCAGTTTAATTTCCAGTTCAATAAAATAAAATCTGCCATCTTCAAAGTGTCACTCAGGAGTTCAAGTTCTGTAATCTTGGTATTTATAAAATAAGCTCCCAGTAACAATTATGCCGTACAAATCTGACAATGAGTTTGTTCTTAAACCTTACCAGGGTTTACAAAACCAACCTGCCTTCCAGTTTCACCTCTTTGCCTGGAGAAATGACACCTGCCAAGTCTGACCTGCACAAAGATGGATCTGTGGTGAGTTGGGTTTAGCAAGCCAGCGGCTCGACCCTTCAGTCTGGATATCAAAGACCTGAGGTTTCAGCATGACTCCCCACCTGTGACGATGTAAATCCTGTCGCTATGCCAGCACCTTAACTGCCAATCTCAGATTATTTCAGCGTAGTTGTGGCAGAGTCTCCTCTGCTATCTCCCTCTCCCTGCTGTATAAACCACCCCCTCACATTCCACACATCAACTCAAACTTGTAGGGTGAGGAATCCATGGCTGGTCAGCCCCGCTATCGTCCATCAGCCTGACCTACACGCATTTTTTTCCCCTTCAAAGTCCCTGGACGAGTACAGAGCCTGGAGTATCTCTTTTAGGCGGGGAGATTGCAGGAGCTGATCCTGTTCCAGCTAAAGACTGAGAACTGATCTCATTAATACATGAAGTATCTCAGAGGTGGGTGCCAAGAGGACGGTACTGGACTCTTTTTGGTGGTGCCCAGCAACAGGACAAGGAGCAATGGCCATTAACTAAAACTCAAGAAGTTTCATCTCAAGATGGGTAACACTTTTTGCGTTGAGGGTGGCAGAGCACTGGAACAGCTGCCCAGGGAGGTCACGGAGTCTCCCCTCTCCAAATCCACCCGGACACATTCCTGCGTTATCTGCTCCATGGGAACCTGCCTTGGCGGGGTTGGGCTGGATGGGACCTCCAGAGATCCCCTCCAACCCAAACAATTCGTGACTCTGCACTTCTATGGGACCATTTAAGGCCGAGAAGCCGAAACAAATACCTCGAGGGGCTGGAAAAGGCTTTAAGCGTCAGAAATAGCTGCCAGACACCGTGTAAACCCGGTGGGATGAGCAGAGACATACACAGCAAATCCGAGGGCAGGAGGGGAGTGAAAGCCGCACATCCACAGCCCTGCACTCCTGATTCCCCTCACAGCTCGGCACAGGGGATGGGGCACACACCCACACAACCCTCGGCGCTACCCCTCAGGGCTCGCCATGTTCTCCGGCTGCCCCCGCCCCGCCTGTCATGGCGGCAGCGGAGGAGGAGGAAGAGGAGGAGAATGGGGAGGAGAAGGAGGAGGAGGCAGCGGTCACATGGCGCCAGCGCCGCCACAGCGGGCGCGGGGCGGGCGAAGGGGCGATGCCACCGCCGCGGTGAGTGCGGGGCTGTGCGGGACACGGGCCGCGGTGGCGGCGTGAGGGGAGGCGGACCCGGCGGGGGAACCGGCGCCGGGGTGAGGGGCAACCCGGGGGTGCGGATGGGGGTCAGCGGCGGTGTCAGGCTCTCTCTGCACGGCGGTGCTCGGTCGTAGATTGGACTCGATGATNGGTGAGGGGCAGCCCGGGGGTGCGGATGGGGGTCAGCGGCGGTGTCAGGCTCTCTCTGCACGGCGGTGCTCGGTCGTAGATTGGACTCGATGATCTCAGAGGTCTTTTCCAACCGAATTGATTGTGCGATTCTGTTTTCCCGCCTGCCCTGAGGCAGCGGTTGCTGAGCTCCAGGGTCTGGTGCGGTGCGGGGCTGCCCCGGTTCGGCTCTCGGTGAGGTGACAGCGGGAGGCTGCCCCGGCCGGGTCCCCGCCTGACCCAGCCCCTTGCTGGGGGCTCCTGGTTCAACCTGACCCCGGGGGGAGACCAAGAGGCTGCAGCGGGTTGTGCTGCACAGGATGGGAGATAATTCTTGTTTCTTATAGTCTTTAAACGCACTTAAGGAGCAGCAGCAGCCCGCCTGCAGGTACACTGAAACTCTGCAAATCGGTACGTGTCGGTGTTGCTGGCGCTGCTCCGTTCATTGATTCGTCTGTAGGGCGAGGTCAGGCATTGCTTTTTGGAGCGCTGTGTGACCCCGTGAAGTATTAAAGCTTTCCCTTTTTTTATGACTGGGAAATTTATTTTAAAACCGTTTCTTCCCTCTTCCCTCCTCCCGCCTCCCCCCGTCTTCTGCTCCCCCCTTGTTCTTCTGTATATACTTATATGCAACACTGGGGCTTCTCTCTATTCCTTTTTGCAAATACGTGTTATTTTTTGTGGCTGGTCTCCAGCTCTTCTAGTCAATTCATTATTGCCATGCGGTATTTTTCTTTTTTGTGTGTGTATGTGTGTTAAAGCTTATAAGGAAAGCTGCAGCAGAACATGCTAAAGCAGATGGACTGTCTCAAAGTTACTTGCAAGGCAGAATAAAGGGTCCCTTGCTTGCAAGAAAATACATGGATCTGAATAAGCCCCCAAAAGCCCTGTGCTGCTGGCAGTGGGGCTTAGCAGGTCAGAATTCCCTGCTGTAATGTGGTACTGCAAGCAAACATTGTGTTTAGAATCCACATTTCCAGACAGCTGTTTCACCTTTGTTAACTTTGTCACAGGTGTCAGTCTTAAAACTGCTGTTAAAAGTAATTAGAACACTGATGCTTTCTATTACAGCATCTCTGCCAAGCTGCATCCTGAGTTGTTTTTAACATCAGGTGCAGGGCAGCTGCAGTAGACCCTACAGGACTTTGTTATAGAATTAAAGTGCAGCCCCTACTCTTCCAAAGAAAAAAAATAAAATCTCCTGACTGGCTTTGTTGCTGTTCTGTAAACAATCAGTGTTTTCTCCGTTTGGTCCAGAGTATTTGGAGCATTGCTTGCTGTTCAAAGGGAGGGTGAAATCTCTCAGTGCCAGTGCAGTAATTGTGCAGGTGGGCTGGGTTGTTAGCACTCTGCTATGTGCTTTGTTTTTCCCTGGAAAATGTATTTCAACATAAGATCAAATCCCTCCTCTCCTTAGAAAGAGTAGTCTGCTCGTCTGTAAGTTATATTCAGTAGTCTTGCATACTTTATCAGCTAGGATCTGCTCTTTTTTTTCTTTCCTGTGGATGTCAGCTTAATAGGAAACCGTTCCTGAGTATCTCTGATGAGTTTAAGCTGATCCAAGTGCGGGCTGTGCCCAGGAAAGGATGGTACCAACCTCCTCCTGCCAGTATGTTTCTGCCATGCTACCCCATAGGGAGTCTTTAAATATGTGAAATAGTCCAGCTGGGATTCCTAGGCCTCATTTTAGAACGGCATAAATGTCCAGGTGGTTCCAGATAAGAGGCTTTTGATTAACAAGCAATTGGCCTCCCCTGGTAGAACTGTCTCTGAAGAACTGCATGCCTTCTGCATAAGCTTTTCCTCATCTCTGGGTAAGATAAGCTCCTGCAGAGTTTTAGGAGCTCTTCTGCAGCAGGGGAGGAAAGAAATAACAGTGCAGCTCTAATGAGCCTTCGTCTCCCAGCCTCAGATGAGGATGCCAGCAGGCAAAGTGGCATTTGTTCTGCTGGAAGAGAGTCTGACTGCAGATCTCAGGGCCTGTGGCCTGGCTTCTATCTAATCACATTCTCAGAGGATGCAAATCAATACTGCATTATGCACAGGAGTAACACTGGATAGAGTTCCTGAAGAGCTCCTGTGTGACCATAGTTTGTGAGAATGGGTGAGTCTGATCATTTTCATAGTGATATAAAATAACAGTAGGTGGGATTGAAGCACTTTAGGCAGCAGAAAGCCTGGAAACAGCAGCAGGGCAAGTGGAATAAAGATAAATTATTAGTATTTTGAAAAATTGTCTACAGAAAATAGGCTTCCTCACAATAAGTGATGGAAACACCAAGTCTTTAATGGTAGGTATAAGGTGTACATGTGGTGTAGGGTCACATGGATGAGGTTAGAAGTGTCTGAACAGTAAGGATTTATTCAGATCTTCCAGTGAGAAAGACCAGGGTACTGTGGGGGTGAAAAGAACAGAGGCAGGAGGGTTCTTTGGTTACATTCCTTGAAGGTGCTGTAGAACTGTTGCAGCCTGAGCAGCCAGCAGGCTGAGTTTGGCAGTGTGGCAGCTGTGTGTTGATAATTTGAAGCAGAGAAGTAAAGGGAGACTGAAGGGAAAAAATAAAACTTCCAAGATTACAATCATTCCTTTCTGTGACTGTTGTTTGTCAACTTCCTAGAGTTCCATCTGCCTGGTAGGTGATACTGCAGCTACAGCTATCCCCAAAATCGAGCCATTTCCTTTGACACCATTCATTTTAGAGAGATGCTGCTTGCTGTTGCAGAGTAAAAGTATGTTCTTCTATTTCAAGTACAGAAATAAATTTGTTTTTTCTTTCTCCAAAAGTATTACAGAGGTGAAGTCTGTTTGGATCCCTGTTAGAGTGTGGGAGGCAGATAAACCTCAGATAAGAAGACAGTTTCTTTTCAAAACATATGGTGCTTTGTGGAGATGAAAGCAACACAGGAGCTGCAGCAGCAGATAATGTATGAAGTAGTGTCAGTGGTAGGGTCTCAGCTGTTCAGGCAGGGTTTTGCAGCATGAGTAAAAGCATTTGTTCAGCTCTCCATGTGTAAGAGTCAATGAGTATGCACCACATCCTTCAGCCACATCCCAGCGTGTTTTTCATGTGAGTCAGCATTGTGTAAGGATTGGTGTAAGTGTTCTGTCTGAAAACTCTGTAAAAACTAGAAATACACTGCAGCTAAAAAGGTGGAAAATTAGGAAGCTGATTGTACTGTTTAATTCAAAAATTGACTTCAAGCTTACTAAATTTCTGATATTTTGTTGTAGAAACTTCTGACCTTATTCCCTGAGGTGCTAAATCTGTAGATTAAATAACTGATGGTGTTACTGAAATGTAGAATATGGATTAAAGAGCCTGTAAACATGTGTTGTATGTGCTGTATCTCAGCCCTTTCTTGTGCAGTCTGGCTTGGCAGCCTGATCCTTTGCATGTTTGAAACAGGAACACACTGCTGAGGGGTGAATCAGCTTTTCCACTGCTGGTACAGGTTAGAAACCCCTGATGTAGGGTTTGGTGCTGCCTGCTCTGTGCTTTAGAGGGTGGGCAAGAAGAAGTGTGTGGGCCTGGGAGGAGTCCAGAGCTGCTACCCCATAGTGCTCACAGGTCTTTGATGTCTTTGTGGCTCGAAGTTCACCTGGGAGCAGGTGAGCTCTTGTGGTTTTCTCCTTTCTCATGGCAGTAGTGGCACTGCAAGTTCCGCATTTCTGAGGCTGAAGTTGGCTGTGACTGACAAGTTCTACCTCACTAGCTCTGCTACAGAGACTGTTCACATTCCTGCTCCAGCCTCTCTTGCCATGGAGCAGGACAAAAATCACTCTTTGCTGCTCAAGAGGGAAGGAATATGTGCATGAGTGGCTGTTTGGGGGGTAACTGCCTACCTGAAATAACTTTTTGTCATTCCCAAGACTTCAGCTATGGAGAACTGCACTATTTAAGAAGTCCAATTTTCAATTGACAGGCTAAGCTAATAAACTTGCAGAGGCATGCTGAAAGGAAGGTACCTCAGTGAAGGGTTGCTATGTGCCAAACTGATTTAAGCAAATACTTAATGAATGTTAGAGGCATGTTCGTGGAGGTCTTCTTAGTTTGTGTAAAACTGTCCAAATGTTGCTTGGCCAAATGACACAGATTTTCTTGTGCAGACAAGGATTAAACTGGATGCTTTAAACCTTGGAGGTAGCCTTAGTTAAAACACAGATACTTTTCCAGGAAGCCCAAACTATCTTGTTTTGATTCAAAACCCCTTATGAATCAATCTTTTTAGGTATTTTGACTATTTTACGAGTTCCTGAAGCATCACATCCAGAACAAAGGATGCCACTGTCTCTATTGATACTTCTCATGTTTGTTATTGAATATGTTTTCTAGAAGTATTTCCTTTAGTTTCCATTACCTGGAACACCTTAATTTTGTCAGCATGAATCTCTTATCTCTGGCATCAGCAGATGTTGAGACTCATCACCTCTGAACCAGGAGACGACCAAATCCTGGATTGCACATTAACCTTCTGTGCAAGCAGAGTGTTGGGAGGCATGGCTCCTGCTGAAGTGGGAAAATGTATTTTTGATCTGCTATTCATTTTGTTGCAACATCCATGATTTCAACATCAAAATCCTGAGTATGTTTTCCCATTAGGAGCACTGGCAATAGATAAGTAGAAGAAAAATGACCAAGAGGGGATGAAAAAGGAGTGGTCCACAACTCTTTCCTCAAAGGGATTTCTTATTAGAAGGAAAGATTGAGTCTGTAAGATCACAGAGAAGGAATAAAAGACTAAGAAAATTAATTTTTGGCAAAACTGGTGGAAGTTTGCTCGCCTTGCAGGCAGTGTTCAATCTGTTTCTGCTAGTAACTTGTTTGAACCCAACAATTAAGGTATCTGCCTTAATGCATGAGGAGAGAGCTGAGACATTGAGTTGCTGAGAATCTCATCCAAATCTGCAACAGAGCAAATACTTCAACCAGAGCTTGGTCTGGTACCTGTCCTGGTGCAGTCAGTGAGTTGAAGAGAGAACACAAAGTAGGTTTGTATCCTTAGGATTCCTCTCTTTTATCAACATCTGGAGACACTGGTGAGAAGATAAATGACATAGAGAGAAACCTGTGTGCAGAAAATACTTTACACTTCTGATGAGACAATGAATCCAAAGCAAGAAGATTGCAGAGTCTTGGTTTATCTGAGAATTTCTTATTGGGGAAAAATGAAAATTCCTAATGGACTCTGTGCTAAGGCTTGGAGTGAAAAACTCCAAGTGATGTTTGTTTCTGGACATGAGAAATGCAGATGGACATTAAGTTCAACTCAAGCTTTTAGTATTTTTTCACTTCTTTTTTTTTTTAGCAATTTCCATGGAAAAACATGGGACATGGTACATTGAGGAAATCACTATGATAGTGCCATCCTTAACAGCATGGAGAAGTGTAACAGGGTTAAGAACTCTGAGCAGTTTAGCATGAGTTAAATATTTTCCTATTAGAGGCGATCTGAGGATTTAAACTGTAACTTGTTTTAACCTCACATCTAATTCTGAGGCTACATTTCATCTACTGTTTATACTTTTGTTTGTGTTTGGTTTCTGTTGTTTGGGGGTTTTAAAAACAAAACCTTATGCTGGTATCAGTTACTCAGGCTCCATAAAGCTGTTTGATCCTGAACAAAGTATTTTAATGTAAATTTCTGCCTGTTGAAAAGGAAAACCCAGCAGAAAGAGAAACGAAGTAGACTTGGGTGATTTGTGGGGGGTAAGTAGGCACGGAGGTCCAGGAATTCTGTAATCTGATGCTGCAGGATAAGGTGCAATGTAACCATTCTCATTAAGGCAGTTTCCAACTCTCTAGTACAAAGAGTAACATAATTGCAGCGATTTTGCATGTTCAGGTAGAGTCTTTGGAAGTTTCCAGTGTGAGTTGGCAGATGTTGTGTATTTTTTTTTGTATCCAGCTGTTGAAAGCTGCACTGAGTTCTGCACAAGTGGATGCTGGATGTCTTCTGGGAGCTACTGCAGAACCTGTGCCAAGTGCAGTTTCCATGGTTAGAGGTGACAGCTTTAAAACAAACTGGTCAACCCCACTTTTTACCATTGTCCCACTCAAAAGTCCTTCAGCAGGGTCTGTTTTGTTGACAGATTTGCTGCCAGCTTTTTTTGTTTTTGTCAGGAGGGCTGCACAAACGAAGCCTGATTTTTTTTTTTGTTTTTGTTTTTTGTTTTGTAATTTTTTTAAGAAAATTTTTTTAAGAATTAGAAAATATGTTCTTACTTTCCTTATAAAAGACTGGAAAAAGCCCAAAGTGTTTTTGATGAAAATTTCTGAAAATGAACAGAAAATATACCTAGAAAATTTTGGTCAAAATGTCAAATTCTTATGAAGTTCTTAGTGACTTGGAAAATGAGGAGTAAGGGAGTTTTTATACAACTTAATGGTAATTTTCTCTAGCATTACTGTGGTCTAGTCATGATGAAGAATGTTACTGATTGATTATGTGAGTGGCAGGAGGATGACCATGTGTATATTGCCAAATCCATGGACTGATATATGGATCATGCATCGGCTGAAAAAGCATAATAAAAGAGAGATGAAAAATAATTACAAACAGAAAAATACATTGATAATTTTGAGGCAGTGAATACAGCCAAATGAGTATATGCAGCATTGGTGTCCCCACTGGCCTGTTTTCCTAGAGAACCCTGTGCTCCTTACCCCATTCCCAGCCAGGACTTGCAAGCAACAAAGTGTTAAAGTTCCTGGCTCAGCGGTTCATTGTTCACTGGGAATGAAGACACCGCTGCTGCTGCAGTCAATGTGCTCTCCCTGTGTAACCTTGCTCTGCTTTAGTGCCGACTCTGCTGGAAAAAGGTGAGGGTTCTACAGTTCAGCTGCTCCTGGAGAAGTCACTGATCTCATCATTTTGCATGAATCTGCATTTTTGTTGTTATTTCGGTGAGCTTCGCAGACATAAAATGTGAGGAACAGCTAAGCAGATTTTAAACATTTGGAAAAGGTATTAAGCAGCTTATTTGTGTGTAGTTGACCTTGTAAGCTCTCCTACATTCTGCATTTGTATGTAGTGCTGAAGGGTTGTTAAACTAATGTTTAGATGCGTGGATCTTTAATGTGAGAGGGATGCAATGAAGAACAACTTGTGGGGTGTTTAACCTTGCTGTTTGCTGAGCTCTGTGAAGAAGGAAGGAGCTGTACTACAAAATGCATTGCAGCTTTCTTTAGAGACATTCTGGCTTCTTTCAGAGCTGGTTTTACTGATGAAAAGAAAATCTTGCTGTTTGAATTAGAAGAAAGTATTTGTCAGCAGCAAAAAAGGCTGAAGGTATTTTTAGGACTCCGGGAATGGCATGCCATGTATTTGTGTGCCAGATGGCTTAAAGGAACATCCAGCCCAGCAGCCTACAGAGCGTTTGTCAGGGGCTAGGTAAGAATGTCTTTCTTATCACTGTGCTTTGGGAAATAAGTGGAATTTTGGGAAATTGTGGAGGGGAATGAGGACACTGCAGCAGCATGAAACTGGGTACTGTATAACACTTATTTACCCAGAATTGAGAACTGGGATTTTGGTAAGCTTGTATTTCTAATCCAATAGTTCTTGTTTTCTCTAATCAGGCTGGACTATTATGTTACTTTTCTTGATGCAATGTTGTACCTCTGGTTGTAACTAAACCTGGTGTTCTTTTCAGCTGTTTGTTAACAGGAGATCCTGACTTACAAAAGTTTTTTGTTCCCAAAACTTGGAAATGTTTTTCCATTAAAATTGTATCCTTAAATTAGAGCCCTCGTGAAATACTCTCACTTCATGGAGTAATATGTGGGGAGAAAGAAATAGTTTCTCAATTAGAGAAAAGCCCAGTATGTTTTATTGTTGACAAAGAAGTGGAGGTTGTTACTGCAGAAGATACTTGAACATTTCTTTAAGGGTGCTTTTTTCTGGAAATGCAAGTGGATAAAGAAGTAATTTCACATTTTTATTGTAATAAAGCCAAAGTGTTTGTGTACACACTGGAATGGCAGCCTGCTAAGTAAAACTTTTTTACTGGAGTTGAGAAATTACAAAAAGCTTGCTAAGCAAATGTATGTTCCTAGAGGAGGCATTTCAATGTATAGTTCACAGGTTTGAAAATGATACTATGCAATATTTAGACATCTCTGGTTAAAGCCCAGAAGCTGAAATACAAATCAGTATATGAGTGAGTCATTGAAAAATAGTGAGGTCTGAGAATGCAAAGACTTAACAAGAAGAATTTTTAAATTTGTCCTAAAACACTTAAAGCTTTTCATGCTTCATATACTTAGAGTATAGTTTCATACGTCCTTAACAATCCATGCAACTAATCTATGTGCCTTTCTTTATCTTTAAAAAATAATGAATATTATTGGTATTTTAAGTTTATCTGTAAAGTGTTGCTCAAGATTTTGTGTTCATTCCAGAGGATTTATTTTAGGTGGGATGACATGGATTTGTATATCTGTGCTGAAATGACTAAACTGTTGGCTCTCAAAGCTTTGTAAGCTGAATTTAGAAGGGACTTGCAGAGGCTAATTAAAAATAGATCTTAATGTGTCATCTCATTAAAATGAATGGGGAACAGTGGTCTTATGCAAGAGGACAGCCTGTGGTCCACAGGATATTCCTGTGAATGAGTGTTGGTGTGACTGAACATTAACATGATTTAACATTAAGCTTTTTTAGTTCTTTCTTTCTTTCTCCTACCTTGCACCTCACTGAATAGCCTGGGTTGTTTTCTTGGTAAGATCCCTGTAGCAACAGGCTGCTATTTTAGTTCTCATCCCAAAGCTGTCTCTTCTGCAGGCTGAAGGAGCACAGCATCCTCATTTCTCACAGGGCAAGTGTTCCAGCCTGTCTTGGTGGCCTCTCAGTGACCTCACTCCAGTTTCCTGATGTCTGTCTGGTGCTGGCAAATCCCTCCCTGGCTGCTGTCCTCTGCCTGTGGTGGCAGGGAGCTGTGGAATTGCAGCCCTGGGTCAGCTGCCCTTGCTCCTGGGGGTCCATCCCTCAGCTCTCCTTGTGCAGGGCTCTGTTCTGGCTCAGGCTCAGCCACACCTTGGCTGGTCCTTGTCTGCAGAGCTGTTCCTCAGGCCGTGCCAGCAGCCACAGAGTTTGTCCCAGGTGCAGGACTGGGCACCTGTCCTTGCTGAATGTCACGATTTAGGTTCCTGTAGGCCCTACCTATCTTTGCATGAGTAGTTTAGTTACAGTTAGTTTACAGGTTTACAGGTTTAGTTACAATACCTGTCTGTATTCTGTCAAAAAAAGCCACTTAATTGATAAAGTGCAATCACCCATCCCCCTGTAAGGTCAAAAATTCATGGTGGTTTTTAATTAAAAACGAACTGGTAGGTAGATGCAATTTAGTGATAAAACAATCCTGGAGGAGGGTTTTTTAAGAAGGAGTTAAATTGGCTTGGTGCTTAGATTCTGGAGCACAGGAAACACTTTTATTTGGAAGTGTCTGTTATTTTTGCTCTGGCTGTGTGTTCAGTGGATGCTGCTCCTAGTGATGTGTGTTGGATCTGAAGCAAAAGCTGCCCGAGGTGCCCCTTTTTCATCTTGCTGGTCTATTAACTGTGACTTTCCCTGAGGAGAGAGATTCTAATGGAAAGGTTGCCTGGAAAAAAATAATTCTTGTTTCAGTGCAGGAGGTGTGTGAATGGCACCTCTGTTTGTGTGATGAGTGTGCATTATTGCAGTCCTGCTTCTTCCTAATCTGGCCTCTGTTCATTGCACTGTTAATGCTGTTGTTTGATAGTGATTCAAGCAGTAAATGGGAAAGCCTCTTCATGGGTAGCTGGAACATCTTAGAGGCCAAGAAATGTAGGAAGGGTTAAGGCTATTAAAAGAGCAGAGTTGCATTTGTAAATAGTGGTTTTATATTCTTGTGTTCTGCTCGCCCCAAAAAATAAGAAAGTAAGAATTAGAAGCATCTATAGAAGGTCATGCAGCAAAATATCTTAATACTCTGTAGAAAGATAAAGTAGCTCAGTGATTTTTTTTTTTATTTTTTTTTTTTACTAGAATGCTCTTTAAAAATGAAGATTATACACATCTGTTCCTTGCCTCAATACAGTTCCAAAATACACAAGTAGTCTTGCAGGGGACCTGGGTAGTATGAGTTGTGGATCTGTCTTTTCCTNGTATGAGTTTTGGGTTTGTTTTTTTTTTTTTTTTTTTTTTTTAAAGAGGAAAAGCTGTTCTTGGAAAAACTACAAGCAGACTTTAAGGTTTTCTCAAACCATTTTTACTCCTATTTCAAAAATCTTGAGGTTAGTCTGATCCTCTGTTTGACCTCTGACAAACATGAGTGCTGGCACAGTTATGAAATATCTACTCATACTCTGTGTTTACCAAACTGTTGAGGTTAATCCAAGCACATGTCAGTGCTTAAGCAGTGGCAGGTCATAGAGTCTATAGCAAATATTGCTCTTGAAGCCAAAATATTGTGGATTGTGGTTGACATTTTTTGCTTCCTTTGAAAATATCCAAGGCCAGCACATTGGGCCAGTGTTACTGAGAGCTGCAGGGGTTACTAACAGCAAACTCTCCTGGGCTGTGGGGGGAACACAGATGGATCCTTGTTGGGCCAGTTATGAAATGAGTGTCAATGTTCCTGGGCTTGAAGTGTGAAATGAATGTCATGGTGGTGGTGTAAGGCTGCTAAAAGAAGCTGCTGTGACATGAAAAGCCCATTGCAGTGAGGACTGCAGCTCAGGTCTGGCAGGTGGGCTCCTGCAGAGCTTTTCAGCTTTGGGATTGATTGAATTTAAGACACTTTTACTGAGTTACTAATATTTAACCTTTATAACTCTCTTAAAAAAAAATCAATTTACTACTTGTGCAAGGAACTGAGACTTAGGTACTGGAATTTGTGGAAATCAGAGAGCAGTATTTTACTCCATTTCTGGTATGTGGGTCTGCAAACTCAGTTCCAAAGCTTTGCCAAAGGAAAACTGTCATGCAATAAAAATCTGACAGTCAAAATAGAGCAACAAGAGAGACACTGAAAGGCTGACTCTTTGGCTGGAAATTCTCAGAATACTCTTCCTTTCAGTCTTGGTCTCTTCTGAGCTGATGCTGATGGAGGCAGCTTCTAAGATGTGTTTTTTCCTTTCTTGCCTCCCAACTGGATTGTAATTTCCTGATGCAGGAGATACTGCCACCTTGGATGATTTGTGTTTGTCATGTTGAAGTGTCTCTGGATTCCTGAGTACACCAGAGTGAAGAGCCATGAACTCCATGCATCTCCAGGGCATGGGAATGAATGCCTGTAAAATACTTAAAGGTGTTATCATTTATTACTTGCTCTGGAGGCTCCTATCTTGCCAAGGGAAAAGAAATGCCTTCTGTTTATTCTGGATGTTCTTTACTACTTGAGTTTTTGGAAAGGAGAATTGTTTGAGGTGTTTTTTTACTTTGGGCAGCTGTACTGCTTTTCAGAAGTGAGGGGGAAATGCATGATAGACCCTCAAGCCTAGAGTCTTTCCAGGAAAATTTGTGAGGAACTGTATTGTGAAACAATTCTTCTAGCTATGTTTAAATCATGGATTATTCTTTTGTAACATTTAGTATTTTTGTTTGCACTTGAATAAATTTTAACTGTACTGTCCACATAGCAATTTATTGGTGACTGGACTCATTGCAGTATTGCATAGGTGAAAATTATTCTTATGAGCCCACTGGTTATCTAAATAATACAATTCTGCTTTCTTTTTATTTTTATTTGAGTTGTTCCTATTTAACTGTTCAAACCTGACAGCTGTGCTTGCATTAGCAGAGCTTTAGGCTGTTGAGTTAAAAATACATGTAATCTGGTTTTTTCATGCAGTGTGAATCAGGGATTTGAATGGCATGTCCTTTGCTTCTCCTGTGTTCAGGAACAGGTTTTCTCTATTTAGGAAAAAAAAAAAGTGAGGAAGAAATAAAGAAGGATTTGGCTTTGCTAAAGTTTCAAAATCCTGCTTGGAGAAACCAGCTGGGAGAGGATGGATGTTTGAGACACACATCAAGGTATTATGACCAGGCTGAGACAGTTGTTGGGTAAATTGGCAAAATGTATTTCCTGGAAAACTTCTCAACACTGGAGAGCAAAGGAGTCTGGACAGAGTAAGGCTTTTATTCATTGTGTACACATGAGAGGAGATGGCTGAGGTGAGAATCAAGGGTTGAGTGTCAGGCTCTGACATGAACTGAATGTTTGCTCCTGGTTCCTTGTGCCCAGCTGCAGTTTCCTCTCCTTCTCCCTCTGGCACTTACCAAAGTGGTTATTTTTTGTTGCACACTGAAATGAGTGGAGGGGTTCTTGTTTCTTGGTATGTTGAGGAGGGGCAGAGAGACATTGATGTGATTGTGCTTTGTATGCATAGAAGTGTGGGGCTGGAAAGGTTCTCTTGGTTCCTCAGGGCAGATCCCAAGCAGGACTGACATGGCTGAAGACTTGGAAACCTCCTCTGGCCTAAAGCACATCTGTAGGAATTCAGTCAACCTAAAACTGTCTAAGACTGGAGTGTTCAGCCCTGACACAAATGGTGACCCTGTCTGCTTAAATGGTAGAAGTGGGTGAAATCCAAAGGACAGTGTTTGTGTAAATACATATGTGTTGGTGAATAAAGTAAACTAGTGAGCCTCATACACAGGGTTAACTGTTTTTTCCATTCTGCCTTCAGAATGGTCTGCATAGTGAGTCTGTATTTTCCTGCCAAATAAATTACCAAATGTCTTGGTTGAATAGCAAGGTACTGAATGGGCACAGGCTGTGCATTGTGGAGGCTCTGTCATTTGATTTAAATGCAGTATTTCGACATCTTTATCGTTTTACAAAATGCCAGAATAGTGAAGGAGAGGAAAAGAAGGTGAAACAGATCTAGCAAGGATCAGGTGGAAATAATAGTTGGATTATTTAGCCTTGGTTTGTGTTTGTTACTTTTGTAGCAGTAGCCAAGCGTGAGCTTTTAGCCTGGGCAGAGATGGAAGCAATGTTCAGCAATGTCCTCACCCTAATGACTGGTAATTTATCCCTTCCTCTTTAATCTGAATGTCCCTGATGTCAGTCACAGCAAACTTGAACCTTACCGTGGCTGGAAATGCCACAGCAGGTGTAGCTCTGAGCTATGAAAGATATGCAAGGAACTAGGGAAATATTTAATCCCTGAGGAATTCTGCTCTTTGTGCCTGTCTTCTGACTGTTACCAGAGATAGAATGGATTATGTTTGTTTATTCTGTGCAAGCTGCAGTGTAGATGTATCCTTAGACAACTCTGAAATGCAAAGGTTCCTTCTCTGTTATAGGAATTTTTCTCTTACTAGGACAGTTCTGTTCCAAAGTGTCAGTGCATGCTAGGATTGTCCATCTGTGTTACCACAGGGAATGGAAAAACACCTCCAGCAGTTTTTGAGGAGCAGTATGTCAGGCTTGGACAAACCTTACAGCCAATGACCTTCTCTTGTGGTGGCCATGCAAAAAGAACCTGGCAAGCACCCAGATCCTCTTTTATGGGAAGCATTAATTGTCTGCCGACTGCCAAGCAAGAAGAATTATTGTAATGAGAGGATATAACTGTTTATCAGCTCTTGGCATGGTTTTTCTGAGCCAAGGTTCACCTTGGAGTGGTTGTGTGGGCATGAGGCACTGGGGATTGGTCATCTGTGCTTCTCTAACTGGCAAACCTATTCTGCTGGGAAAAATGAGGATTTTCTTCAATCATTTCTGCCCCAGAGCGCTCGGTGCCTGACTAATTTTGGGGCTTTGCAGTTAAGCAGTGAGATTTCTGTGTGACAGTGTTAGAGCCTGTTTCACAGAGTGCAATTCATCTGTATGCACAGGGTCAGCCTGGGATTTAAACCCTGTGTAAGACCTTTCTAAGCTCCTTGGGCTCAACTGCTCCGTAGATTGTTGCCTTGCAGAAGTGAGGGAGTTGGACATGGTAAGAAGAATGGGTAAATGATTTTTGAGAAGGCTGGGGTTTGGTTTTTTGCTTTACTCTGTGGATATTTTATTCTTGGGAGAGGATGACCTGCTGCAGTCTGGGAAATGGAAGCTTGAATTTTGACATACATACTTTTTGGATGCAAGTCACTAAGGACTCAGAATTACGTTGCCAAGTTAAATGGTGTCTTTAGAATGTTCTTTGGGATCTTGAACAGCTTCTACCTTTATTTAATAATTATTGAGAAGGAATAATTTGTTTGTACTCATAATGTTCTGGTTTGTTCTTTGCTGGACTGACCTGAAACCTTCTGGTAGTTTCTGACTTTTTGAGTAGTTTGAAAAGTACATCAGCATAAATGATTGACTGCCACCCCAATATTTTTTTGTTAAAATAAAAGTGATGCTAATTAAAAGGTGAATAAATTATTTCCTGACTTTTTGTTACTGCACAAAGAATTTGTTGTGGTTAGATAGTGATAAAAGAAATCAAATTCTTTGAGTCAGCTTTTTTTTTCTCCCTGAGTTTGGGGAACTGATCTGTACAATTTTTAAGGTGTGTGTGGGTTGTTTTTTTTTTTGTTGTTTGGAGGTTTTGTTTTGTTGGTTTTGGTTGGTTTTATTGGGTATCTTTTGCAGAGTAGGGGGAGGGTGTTGAGCCTTTTTTAGATTTGGGGAACTCCAGAAAGTCTACCCAGTTCTCCTGGCACAAAAGTAAAATATTTTCACCAGCTTCATTTGCTTCACTTCAGAGTTTTGCTTATGGCAGTAATTTCCAGTATAGCTTGGGAAAATTGTCTTGTGGATATCTAAAGTAAAACTCTAGTCTGGCTTTCTTCCTTCCAGCTCTAGATGAGCCTCTCCTCCAGAGAATATGAAAACTTTTCTGGAGTCTGCAGAGGCCTGGAGGAACCCAGTAAATTGCCTTTGAGCTTTTCCTTCTTTCCCTACCCCATCTGGCTTCTTTCTGTGGAGATTATCTGTAAATGTGACTGTCTTGGTGCTGTGTGTTCAGTTGCACCCAATGTTTTCTGGAACCCCTGGGACACTCATGAGGGCTGTTCTTAAACTTGGGGCAGGAAGAACTGAAGCCCTGTAGCTTTTTTGAATCCATGCTTTAGGATAGGATCTGAGTGAGCTACAGAAATGGATACATGTGAACCTACTCTTGAGCAAGTGGCTCAGAGTGGCCTTGCTTTAGCAAGGTGGATGGACAAGGAGACCTCCAGATGTCCTTTCCAGTCAAAACAATTCCGTGAAGACTCAATTCCCTGTGTAGAGTTTATTTAATTATATAGTTACATGTTTAATTCAAGGCAGACAACTAGAAATATAGTGTTGTGGAACAGAGATAATTATATAACTATTCTGAGGAAAATGGATCATTTTTGCCTTTAACTGTGATGTGTCACTGGGCTCTTAGTGATTGTTTCCTCCATATTTTAAAGCAATGGTATCCACATGAAATGTGAAAACTGGTCATGTTTACTTTTTGAATGGGAGAGTGAAAAGGGATTTATTTCTTAAGGTCTGTGCTTAAAGTTTAAGTTCCAAAAATCATTTAATGGAGGAGAAACCCATCAAATGTATTTTGTAATGCATAAGGTGACAGGCAGCACTCTCAAAATGTGTGTTTTCACTCTTTTTCAGGTAATTGAGAATGGGCCCTCAAGGATGCTGAGTCTACAATGGGAAGTGTCACACTTCGCTATTTCTGCTATGGGTGCCTCTTCACATCTGTGACCTGGACACTTCTGCTCTTTGTTTATTTCAACTTCAGTGAAGAGAGCCAGTCCTTCAAGAATGTGCCCATCAAGGGGCTGGAACCTCAGAGGCCATTTCCAAAAAAATTCTACCCCCGTTTTACACGGGGGCCAGTTCATGTACCTGAATTGCAACAGAAAGAGAACAAAAAAGGAAACTCTTTTGGAAATCATATCCAGGATCCAGTTAAGGGGGAGATAGAGTTCTCTCCTGAAATGGGTAAGTGGTTTTCAGTGTTGGTGACAAACTTAGTAAAACAACAGGAGAAATGAGATAGAGAAATGAGATAGTTTTCTGTTTAAAAAAATCTCAGGGCAGAAGTGATAATGAAGTTTTGTTTGTTAAAATGCAGGTGGTACTCGTGGCTCCCTTCATTAGGAATTACTTGAAATTTATTCTACAGTGCCTAACCCAAAACACACTCTTTCTGACATTTTCACCTGTGCTGTGTAAGTGCTGATGAGGACTGGGTTACAGCAGGGTCTGTCCTTGATGAGCTAAATCTTGTTTTTGGAAGTTCAGTGTGTGCTTGTTTCATATCTTCCTCCTGTATTAATTGGGCTCAAATACATAAGCTTTAATGAGCTACAGAGAAACTCCACTTGCATGCAGTAATTAAAAATAGCTTGATATCAATAAACAATGAAGAGGACCTGTTGATTTGGAGAAAATGCTTGGAGTATGACAAACTACAAGAAATGCACATAGGAAAAACTTACAATGCAAGATTGAGATGACAGTGGTTAAAGCCAAATCCTGCTCACTTTGTACCAGCAAAGGTCTGTATGTTCCACTAGAGCATGTTTCCTCAATGAGGTGATTTAGTTTTGTGTTCCAAATTAAAATGCTCACAGCATATTCACTGCTGTGTTTAGATGTGCAAACAGGCACCTTGTGCACTGGCTTAAAACTTGGTTTGGGTCTGGAGGCAGAAGTGTTGTGGCAAAGTGTTGGGGTGTCAAACAAACATGCTGCTTTGGGAAATACAGCACAGAAACCTTCATAGCCAGGGTTAATGCTCAGATCTCAGTGAAGTCCCCTGCCATGACTGTGGATGGATGGTGAATCACAATCCTTGTGAGTTTACAGAACTTTATCAAACTTCACTTTCTGAGTTGGTCATTAGACCTGTGTGAATATGTTAGAGAAATGGCAGTTCATGTTGCCCTGTGGCATCACAAGTGGTTTTCAGTTCACTGCAAAAAGCCTGAGTGCCAAGTGAGGTGAAGGCCAGTCCAGAGGTGGTCACTTCTTTCCAACTATTCAGTCTGGGCCAGGAAAGAAATGGAGCTTTTTAACTGAGAAGTCCTTTGATCTTCAGACCAAGTGACTGGTTTGGTTGGTAAAAGCCAAGGGGAGTTACAGTGCCAGAATCAATTCTAGAGGAATCATCAGGAGACAGCCCTTAAGACAAGGTGGTGTAGGAAAGGGCTTCCTGAAGTCTGTCTAGGGTAGGGCAGTGATAAACATGCAAAGCAAAAAAAAAACAAAAACAAACAAACAAAGTGAAAAGAAAGTTGGTGTATGATAGTCAAAACCAAACTGTCATCTGGTAGATCAGTCTGTCTTTTCTTTTTTCATTAATCTGTGAGAGACACACAACACTGCTGAAGTCAGGGCTAAACAAGCTCCTTATTTTCCAAGGGCTTCTGTCTGCTGTTTGAACTGAAATATTTCAGGTCTTTTGCATACATTTGATGCTGTTCTTCATGAGGAGGTTTTAAAAATATTAGCACTCCTTGAATATATTAATAAGATCAGAAAAATGTAGTTAGTGATTGGTATGGATGGATTGTAGAATGAAATATTTGGGATGTGTTTTAAGCTCATGCTTGGTATGCAGAAAGCATTTTAAGGTGACCACAGTACATTGTGCCCCTGATTATGCCAGAGTAATGGAGCTGGGTGTCTGAGCTGACCAGCTGGAGACATTCCTTTGGGAATGGCTGTGCTTCATTGCAGGACTGACTGGCCCCTCTAGGGTGATAGTGGTGCTGTGGGAGTGACACTGCCACTGTAAACTCATTCCCACCCCCACAGGGCAGCTCATCCCCAGTGGGAGCACTCATCTGTGAGCAGCACACCCAGTCACAGGACACTGTGTGGGTGTGAGCCATTTATCTCCCAGATATCACTGCCCAGCACTTCCCACGTGGCCCTGCACAAATGGCAGGGCATTTACTCCTGAGCTGTCAGATAGTGCAGCTGCAGTGCCATTGCTGAACTCAGGACTAACAGCCACAGGGTGGTAAATGTAAATGGTGGGAATGTGGATGCATGGAATTCCTTCCAGAATGTCACCTGGTACCTGCAGGACTTTGTCATTGAGACACAGCTGTGCTCTGAAGGCCCAGATGGATTACTTGTTTTGAAGCTTTTTTCCCATTTCCAACGTTTTAAATTACTGCTGTCTTGTGTTTAACCCAGCTCATTTTCTCCAGGCTTGAGCTTAGCTGGCTTTTGCATAGCTGGTGAAAACTGGAGCACACAAGGTGTGGAGACAGGCTGAGAGGATTGAGTTTATTCTGCCTCAGAGAGAAGGCTGAGGGATGAGGTTTTATTGCTGTCAGCAGCAGCTGAATAGGAGGCTGTAGGGAAGATGGAGGCAGACTCCTTCCAAAGTGCATGGGATTATGATAAGAAATTGGAGTGAGGGCATTTCAGTTATGGAAGAGGAAAAACATTTTCAGTGTGATGGTGGTCAAATGCTTGAACAGGGAAATAAGAGGCTGTAGACTGTCCATCTTTGGAGATACTGAAGGCTTTCAAAATTAACTGCATTGGTTCTGAGCAACCTGAGCTAGCTGGACCTGCTTCTGGGAAGATTAGACCAGGTGTCCCTTTGAACATGAATTAAGTCTGAATGTATGAAACATATTTTCCTGGAAGTATGGTAGCATGGTGAATGAGGAACCCTCTTGTTAACTATTTTCTGCAGATTTTGAATGATATGGAGATGACAGGGGTGGAAGGAGATAACTTAGATGATCCTTGCTTATTTCTTGT
Organism: Polioptila caerulea; assembly: GCA_013397295.1. Taxonomy (NCBI): domain Eukaryota; kingdom Metazoa; phylum Chordata; class Aves; order Passeriformes; family Certhiidae; genus Polioptila; species Polioptila caerulea. The sequence goes on from VYXF01001511.1 coordinate 268,188, forward strand.
ACTGAAATTTCAGTGGAATTGCCTGTATAGCTTGATAATAACAGAAGAGGTGACAGGCATCCATTTCTGTGCAGCAAGCTGAATAGAGACAATAAAAAATAATCCCTCTGCTACCTGAACTGTTGCACAAGTGGCTAGAGGCACAGGTGGTGGCAGACACCAGCTGTCTCTCCCTCATGGAGTTGTGTGAAGTGTCACAAAGTTTTGGTTCTATTCACACTGGGGGCTTAGTGAGAGAAGCCTGTAGCACTGAGTCAAGGCAGGCAGGATGGCACTGGAAATTTTGTCTTGGCTTATAGCAGTGTATTTCCTAATAACAGCAGTAACTTCTGCCATGCTTAGTCACAGTTGCCACTTTTGCTGAAATAATCAATAAACAGCAGCTCTGCTGGTGTTTTACTTGCTGTTAAAGTCCCAGGTGAAATACACAAAAGTTTACAGTTCTTGCATAGGTATTTTTCTTACCACAGACTTCACAACTGCTTGAAATTGGAGCTGCTATTGTGAGGATTTTCCTACCATTCTAAATGTCTTTCCTCTCTCAAAAATCCCATTACAGGCCTGTCACCTGTAGGGATAGATGCTGATTCATTGTGTGCCAAAGTCTAACCTCTGTTGCTTGCTTGATGATGGTTTTAGGTGGTGCTAAGAATTAGAGGCCATATGAGTGAAGGGAGGCAATGAACACAATGGAGCCAGCAGTCTTTGGAGAAGGATTTAATTTTATTATAGCTGCAAGGGCTACTCATAGCTGCTGCCTGTTTGTGAAAGGGAGCAGAAATAGTTGTACAAACACACACTTGGCAAAACTGGAGGGATTTTTAAGAGCATAATGGGTTTTAGAAGAGGTTAAAGTGTGTGTTTCAATCCTTGATGTCTTTCAAACGATGTTTTTGAGCCTGTTAGCTGATCTTGGCATGTTTCTTTTGCAGGAATGATTTTTAATGAAGAAGATCAGGAAGTGAGAGACTTGGGCTATCAGAAGCATGCTTTCAATATGCTTATCAGCAATCGACTGGGATACCACAGGGAGGTGCCTGACACAAGAGATGCAAAGTAGGTGCTGATTTTTGGAGAGAATGTGGTACATGTGCTCAATGGCTTGTTACTCCTGATGTAGTGTTTAATATTTTTGGTATAACATTGCTGTCATACACTGTTCCATCCCCATGTGTTGCTGAAGGCAGATTTTTCAGCTATTTAACAGGAGTGCTTGAGGTTAGGATTTCTATTTCTTTTCTATATTTTTTGACTGAATATTGTTTCTGAAGATGTAATTTTTCTTTCATTAGCTGCTAAAGGTATGTGATAGGTTGTGTACTGCTCTGAATATTTTCTATTAAAGAATATATATTTTTCTATAATATGCCTGGTGCATACAGGGGGGGAACAACTCACCTCTGTAACAGTAAAAGCTCCTAACACTGAAAAATAAATAAACTTGCATCAATTTTTCTAGTGGTTTCTCTGGTGTGGGTGAATGTAATGAATTGTACTTGCTGATTGTTTTTCCCAGAATTGAGCTTATTCTAAGTAAATGAAAGCTTTTGTTCTATACTGCTGGGTTTTCATTCATAATTTCTTATTTTTATTGGGTTCCCTCATGCCTGGCACCTTCATATGGCATTAATCTGTGATACTTGGCCCTATTAGAAGTAAGGATGAGCTTTGAAAATAAGAAGAAAGAATGATATTTTGCTTTGAGTGGGAGTCATCTTGCAGATTAAGATGCTTGGATAACTGCTTGTTAGTCAGTTGTCTCTGCTCTTATTATAATTAGCAGAGATCCAGTCAGTGCAGTTAATGAAGCATGCAGAGCTCTTCAGCTGACAAAACACACTTGACAGCCTTAGGGTGAGCTGAACACTATTTAGACTGCACTGACAGCAATCACTAGACTTAAGTGTCTTAATCTGCCCTCTGAATCCCAAGGTTGGTTGTGTAAATAGGTATTTAGCACCTGTGGAGGTTTTCTGGGATATCCAACCCTGTCTCCAGCATCTGGCCAATAAAGCTGTGGTATTTTTGTGGGCCTCATGTCATATTTGAACTGTCTGAGCTACCTGAGAGTACTAGACTGTGTTTTGACAGCTGAAACAAGGCCTCACTATCTTCTGTTCTCTGTCTTGAGGATCTCTGGTTCTTTTTCCCACCTCAGTCCATGATATCCCCTGTTTTCTAACAAGCAGCAGTGTTAACTGTGAGTCTGTATTATGTGCAAAGTAACTTACTCTGCTGAGCCCTCCTATAGCTGTTACACGTCTGGGCTCATTATGTTCGCGTTAGGGGTTCCTCCTACACATTTAATGTTTGCTTGTTATTTATGAAGTTTCAGCAGTGACCCAGCTCTATGGAAACCCCTCTGTAAGTAGTGACAAAGACTCTGTTGCTGTTTGCAGATGCAGAGAGAAGTCCTACCCTGCTGATCTGCCCTCTGCCAGCGTGGTGATTTGTTTCTACAACGAGGCGCTCTCCGCCCTGCTCCGCACCGTGCACAGCGTCCTGGACCGCACCCCCGCCCACCTCCTGCACGAAATCATTCTGGTGGATGACAACAGTGAGCTGGGTGAGAGCCCCTTCCAGGAATGTTACACTTCTGGGCCTTCCTGTGCTTTATTGACTGGTCAAAATCAATTGTGGAAGTCATGATGCAATACCAGTTTGTTCTGCAGCCCATCATCAGAGTGCGGCCAGCAGAGATGTGTGGTTGTCCAGAGATGCCCAAGGCAACATCCTGTTTGCCACTTTACTTTTGTAAAGTGCCCTTTTACTGATGAGGCTGCTGTGGCACAGGCTTTAACATTCAAAATCAGGTTTTGAAGCTAATAACCATAGAATCAAAGAATGTCTGGAGCCAGGAAGATCATCTAGTCCCAACTCCTGCTGCTGTGGGCCAGGACACTTCCCACTAGACCAGGTTGCTCAAGGCCCTATTCAACCTCGCCTTGAATGCTCCCAGGGATGGGGCATCCACAGCTTCCCTGAGCAACCTGTTTCAGTGTCTCACAACCGTCACAGTAAATAATTTCTTCTTGATATCTAACCTTAATTTTCCCTCTTTCAATTTGTACTCATTACTTCTTATCCTGTCACTACAGTTGCTGGTGAGTCCCTCTCCAGCTTTCCTGTAGGGTTCCTTCGGATACAGGAAGGTTGCAATGAGGTCTCCACACACCTTTCTCTACTCCAGGCTGAAGAGCCCCAGCTTTCCCCTGCCTTCACAGGGGAGGTGTTGTGCTCTTATCTCACCTCTTGCACACACTGCTCAGCGTGGGTCATGGAGCAGCTGTTCATAGTTTGGCTTTTCCTAGCAGCTCCTTGCTTGGGCTGCTCAGGTGCTCAGAGCAGATGGCAGAGAGGCCAATACTCGCTGTGAACGCATCTGAGAGGAGCCTGGAGGCCCTCAGACACTCCGGGCGGCACGGGTTGGAAACAGCGCCGTGTTTTGTACTCGCTCAGCATTTCGGGCCGGGGCTCAGCGTGGCTCTCGAACAGCCTCTTGTGGCCACGCCGGGAGCGGCTGCCCTGCCTCTGGGAGCAGCCTCTGCTCCCGCAGGCATGCAGGGGCCCTGGAGGGGCAGGCCCTGCAGAGTTGCTTTGCTCCTGTTGTAGAATTGCTGCTTTTTCTCTCGATTGACAGACAAGGCAAAGACAGACGCACAATTCAAGCATGGCCCTCCAAAAGCCTTTCGTTTTGGCCCTTCAAAAGCCAAATGCCTGTTGGGGAATGTGCTAGTGGAGCAGTTCTTGCCAGCAGGACTGTGCGAGTTCGCTGCTCACCTCTGTACAAGTCCACAACTTTTTGCGTTTTAAAAATGATTTTTAGATTGTGTTTTTATTTAGTATATATAATTATAGCTCCCTTGGTCTCATTCTTTGGTTTCTGGTTTAAGGTCTCACTTGCTCTAAGAGACTGATTAGATATGTGCTGTAGAATGGCATTCTCTTGTTATGCTGGAAGTTGATTTCTCTGAGGTCAGATCAAATGTTGAGATACAAGAGAGAACAAAGATCCAACACTGTTCCTTGCTGATAAGAATGTATAATATTTAAAAGCTTGTTTTGTGTTGTGTTTTGGGAGCATGTGTCTTGCTATAAAGTGTCTTGTGCAATTTGTTTTGTATTCAGAGCTTGCCTTGCTTCAAAACTCAGTCTTTTGAACTTTTGAATGTGACATTTGTTTGATGCCTATGCTGAGGCAGTAATGCCATCACTCTAGTGGTCTGTTTAAATTGAGGCAATTAGTGAATTTGAACCAAATTAAGTGAAAAACATTCAAGTGGCTATTTTTGTCTTTCTGACTTCAAATGAACTTGTTCTGAAGCCAAAGGCTGGAGGAGGTATTGTTTACACAGAATTACTGCTCTCGATGCTAATGATCCTGTGTTTTGCTGCTGCTTAATTTTAATGGATGGATACTTACAGCAGAAGAAAGGTGGGGACAGGAGATGGTTTGGGAACTGAGGGAATGGATCAAAACTTTGGCTGTGCCATGGATGTCATGAGCTTGGGCAGATTGCTTGATCCTTATGTCCCTTTGTTTTTTTAATTAAAGATTAATTTTCCTTCCATTGCCTGTGTTCTGAAGTGGTGTTCTAGATGAAATTCTCTCTAGTTCTTCACCTACAAATATGAGAGCTGTGCTACACATCAGTGCTGTTGTGCAAACCTTAGGACTTTGCACCTAGTTTTGCCTCAAAAACCTTCTTAGGCTCAATCCTCCTCAGTTTTAAGCAGGCATTGCCATGGCTCAGCCAAGCCCACTGTTGTATTTTTTTTCCATTCCTGAACGGCAGGATTTCTTTCTCTGGTATAACCTTCTTCTCCCTGATTTAGCCTTAAGCTATTGTGGAAAAACCTGAGGATGTGTTTTGAAGGCTGTTACTGGAGGCATTCTTCTGTGTAGAAGGAGAGATTGAAGAACAGAAAAGGAGCCAATTGTCTGCAACTCAGTACTTTAGAACAGTTGAAAATAATAACACTCCAGACTCCCACCCTAGGGCTCATTTTGCCTTTGTTGCATAGATATGGAAGAAGGTAATGCCTAAAGTAATTTTTGAAGACTGGCTAAAAGGGAGCAATTCTCTCTTTGGAACAAAATTTCTCAGGTTGGATTGAAGCAATGTTTTGGGTTATATCAGAAGTAATCAGTGTTCTCAGTGGACACGAAGGCAACAACAGCAAAAATCCCAAAATGTGTCTGAGACAAACCTGCCTGTTAAGAATAATCTGTGATATGGGCACAGTTGCCAGCAGAATGCCATTTTGTGTGGGTCAAAACTCTGCTGGCCCTTACACTCTGCTGCTCAAGCCAATGTTGTGGACCTGGTTTAGCTCCTGGTGTGGATGTGATGTCTTGTCCTTTTTTTTTCCTATTCCTTTGAGAAGTTTGCAGATGTGACTCTTTCCTCATTTATTTGCCTCATCTGCTGTAAGAGTTGAATTTGAGTTGAGCTTTTCTGCTTTGTGCTGGCCCATTATTTCTGCAGGTGTACACTGTTCTTCTCCTGCTTTAATGAATCAGGTGAAGAATGATTCAAACACTATTTTATTTTAGGTTTGCAAATTTTCCCCGCTTGTTTGGCTTTTTCATTTGAGTAGCACTTTAGAGATTATTTAATCAATATTCTAGGAAGTTTTCTCTGAAAACATCTTCCCCATTGTCTCTGGCATATGATGTCGTTATTCTAGAACAGAGGAGAGAATTCTTGTGACCCTAATGAATTCTGTCTGTGTCTCCTCAGAGAGTTTCCTTTGTCCTGGAGTATTCTCTAGAATTGTGCTTGCTGTGTGTTACCTTCTCACTTCTGATCCACCATGTTTCCTTGCAGTGCAGAGGCTGAGATCTTAACATTTGGGATGGCATTTGGGAATCTCCTGCCTGAAAGTTCTTATGCCTCCTTAGGGTTACAGCTCTGACTTCCACGTATATTCCATTGGCATTTAATCTTGTTAACAGCAACTTTAATGTTTGAGCTGACATTCATCAGAATAATGTTTATTTTGGCATATTCTCTGATGAAAGTCTATCTGCTTCTCCATACCAAAGTTCTATGAAGTCTCAGATGAGTTTTTTTCTTTCTCATTTTATATTTCTCTTTATTTCTTAATAAGCTTATTAACTTAAGCTTTTCCATTACTTCATGTGTCCATCTTCTCCTCAGTAGCTCTAACATTAGAAGCCACTGACCTTGGGTGGAAGAAGTATTGTTACTCTTAAAACTGCCATTGATGTTAGCTAAGTTACAGCAGTGCCCATAGACTCCACTGAACTCTGCACTCCTTCAAAAGCTCAGGCTTGCCAGCAGAATCTTTGATCCTTTTGGATTTTAGAAAAGCAACCAGCTGTGAGTGAGTTGTACTTGGTATCTGTTGTTCTGTCAGTTAGGCAGGCACAGATAATGTAAGGTGCCTTCCTGCTTCTTCTGAAAGGCCTCAGCATTTGCTTTCATGTATGGAATGTAATAATTTAAATCATTTGCCTGCGTGAAATGTTTATTGTTGCAAATGTCAGTCAACATGAGAAGAATTTGGAAAGGTGTTTCTTTAAGCAGCAATATTTTTTTGAGTCTAGTAGTTCTAGTTAACTTGAGTAATGTAATAGAGGCATTGGAGGGGAAATGTAGGATGTGGGATGACTGACTGTCCTTATGATACTCTTGGTTTTAAGCTCTACTGTGTCAGGGTAATGTTTTGATCAAGATTTTGGCCATTTTAGAGTGAAATAGCTTGAGATTTTAAACAGAGCTTTCAGAATTTCCATCCTCTTGTTGAACTTGTGTTTTCCTTTTTTCAGCTGACTTGAAAAAAGACTTGAGTGAATATGTTAAAACTCAGCTTCCCAAAACCACAAAATTGGTGAGAAATGAGAAGAGGGAAGGCTTGATCAGAGGAAGGATGATTGGAGCCTCTCATGCCACAGGTACACTTGGTTTTTTTCTCTTTTCCTTGCATACTTTGACAAGAAGTTGATTGGGTGATTTCTCTTTTTGTAGTGCAGCTTCTCAGATGTTGGATGTTTGACCTGTGATTACTTTAGCTCCCTCAAGGGGCTCTGCATGTCATGCCTTACTCTAAGCTATACAACTTAGCATTATCCCAAATCTTTCTTCCTCTGCACTATCTCAAATGATAACTGCAAATTTGGATCCAAATTTGAGTGATTTTTAAACCTTGAGGCATTTTGAGTGTCTCAGCTGTTGATTCTTTTCTGTTTTTTTTCCTGGAGACATTTGTTTCAATAAAATGAGGTGCTTTTTTAGAGTGGGTAAGTGAAATTGTGAAGCAAAACCTGTATTGTTATTGCTCTAAAAATGTAACTCATTTTATTGATAACACAAGTTATCATCATCCCAAATCTTCTCCTGCACTGTATCTCAAACAATGACTGCAATGTTAGTGAGGCAATATAGAGTTTTTCCTATTCTTGTCTTTAAAGCATGTTGTCTCAGGAGCATCTCCATGTGGTCAAGATACTGTAGTTGCAAAATATTTTTTGCAAGTTTTATGTGCAAACTTTTTCTCTAAAATGGAATCTGCTCCCTTTTAAGGTACACTGATCTGGTTCTTAATGCTCAGCTCTCATAGCAATGTTTTTGTATAAGCTCTTCTGTTGCAGTGAGTGTTGGTTGGGCAAACCAATCTTTGGTGCTTTATAAGCAGCCTTTACCAGAATGTGCTTTGAGTTAAATTCTCTGGCATCTGAGAAAGCACGTGCTACTTTTTAAAATAATTTTGAGTGGCAGATAAGTCTCTTAATTGGTGTTTACTCATTAGCATAGTAGTGGTATAATCCAGAAAGAAGATTGTGCTTGCATTTTCCGAGCTGTGCTAAAATCCATTTCACTTAGTGCAATTTTAAGTAATTTTATTACTCTTCTGAACTGCAGGAGTTCCATCCCCATGCCCAGTCAAATACCGTCTGTGGGGTGACTTGTGATGTTTACGTGCTCCAAATTTGTTTTCTTTAAAGCTGTTTCCCATCTCTTCCACATTATCCTGGTGTTACATACATTTTATGTTGTGTCATAAAGATGCTGGTGCCTTTTTAGACTGACTGAGCATGGGGGCATGTTTGTACCAACTGTGGCAGATAATTTCCATGTAAATTGCCAAGTATTGCTTTGTCCAATGCATGTGTTTGCACTGCATTGTGCTCCACGTGGATGTTTGTTTTGTGTGCCCTGCAGGGAAGGTGCTGGTGTTCCTGGACAGTCACTGTGAGGTGAACCAGCTGTGGCTGCAGCCTCTGCTGGCTCCCATCAGGGAGGATCACAGGACCGTGGTGTGCCCCGTGATCGACATCATCAGCGCCGACACCCTCACCTACAGCTCCTCCCCCGTCGTGCGCGGGGGCTTCAACTGGGGCCTGCACTTCAAATGGGATCTCGTTCCTCTGGCTGAGCTGGAGGGACCCGAGGGGGCCACTGCTCCCATCAGGTAAGGGTCCTCCTCTGTGCTGAGAAGCTCTGTGTGGCACCAGCGTGCTCAGGAGCACTCCCTAGGCAGTGGGGAGTGTGCTCTGGCTGTGCAGGTTGAGGAGCAGGTGCCTAACCTGTCAAATAGCTGGCTTGTTTATTTCACTTAGAAATAGGGAATAGTAACCAAAATTATTTCACTTTAATTTCATGCATTTAGTTATGAATTAGATATATCTCTTTTATTAGGTCAAGAAAGCACACTTCTAGAAAATGCTTATACCATAGCAGCTTTTGCTGACGACAAAATTCTGAGGGATCTTATGGTAGTCTGTATTAAATCTGTCCAGTAATTTCACTTTTGAGCTATGCATTGGTGTTTGTTTCCAGTCTGTTGATGTGCTTGGCTTAATGATAATTTTGGTGCTGCCTTTGTTCTAGGAGTAGCCTGCATATCCCACGAATACAAACGATGTAATTTCTGTGATGAAATGCTAGATTGGGAAAATCTGTTTGTGGTAGTAGGAATGCAGTCTTTTGAGAATTGTTTCGAAACAGAAGTCTTGGTAAACCCAGCACTTGAAAGTTGCCTCCCTTATCTTTTTTCCTTTGATGGCTGTGTGACTTGTACAGAACTGGCAGTCTGGTTCTAGTGGACATGTAGGCACCTTTTATTAGGAGCAGACATGTATGGTTCAGACACAGGAATAGAACTATCCCAAGTGAATCCCTTCATGAAAAGAACCAGAGCTGCAATAGCAAAGGCAAGAAGCTCACTGTACTTTTTCTAGTTGCAGGTGTCAATCTCAGTACAGAATACAGGTTTGTCCAGGGGAGGAACTTCCTTTTTTTTACCAACTGACTCCCTGTGGATAAGATTTGCCAAGTGAATCAGAAATTTTATGTGTTTTCATTTCTCTCTCATTCTCTTTTCTTGGACTGTAAATGAAAAGCATTTCTGCTGCCACAAACAGTTCCAGCACAAGGTTCTCTGCTGTCATCTGACAGCTCTGCAGTTGGCCTTCCCATGTCTCCCCATCCCAAGATTTTGTCTGAGAAGCCAGGAAAATTATCAAGTTATTTAACACTTTGACTGGCTTGTTTGGAGGGTGTCACTGTGGCAGTTTCTGAACCTGGAAGGAAAGGACAGACTGAAAAAATCTGAGTGAGGAATCAGCATCGAGTGTTAAAATCCTCATTCTGTTAAGAGCTATTCTCACATTTAATTTGGTCAGTGGCTGAAGATTAGCTGTTGCTGTGTTCAACACTGCTGTTGTATTCCTTTAACTCACTTTTGTGAAAAAGTCCTATGCTAAAAAGGCAGAGAACTTTATAGTTAAATTAAGTGTAATAATCTGAGTATTAAAGTATGAAAGTGGTTTTCCTACCTAAAGGTCTCTGCCTCCTTTGAAAAAAGAGCCTAGTTTGCTATTTAACCTTGAAAATGCCTTTCCATCCAGCAGAAAGCATTGCATTTTAGAGACTTTCCACAAAGAAATATTTTGCTGTCAGAGTGGGAAAATTGAGAGCAACCTTTCAACCCAGTTTTTAAGGTGATAGAGACTGTGTAGAAATTTGTGTGAGAACAAGCAATGAAATCTTGACCTAGGCTTGGTTTCATCACAGGGGTTTTTTGCAAGGATGGGAAAAAGCAGTTTTCCAGCCCACTGGACATTCCAGCTATCATATAATGTTTCTATGTAGTGTTTTTACTCTGTTACACTCTTGTAGGTCACCTCCATATTCCAGTGTTGTGATACAGTAGGAATTCAATCTAGAGACTGAGCAGTGTGGATCATAGTCAGACTTTTACAGAATAGAAAGCATTCTAGTGACACACAGGCAAGGTGAAAAACTGGGAAATGCCAGAGGAACCATCTTTATAAATACACAAACTGTAAATAACTTGCCAGTAAACTGATAATTGAGTCAAAGAAACAAAGCTGCCTCTGGCATTTGTTGTTCTTCTTTCTCTGTCCTACCCCTCTTCCTCAAGTTTACCAGGTAAAGAAATATGATTTATAGGTATTGGAACAATGCAAGATCACAAATATCACTTCCAGTTCTGCTTTTGAAAGTGTTTTGAGACCAGAACGCTTGTCTAAGTGACTGAAGGATTTAAATTGTGTTATGTCAGTTTATAAATTTGGGCTTTGGGACCAGCAGCAAAAATTACTGTGTGGGTTTTTTCTTTTCCTCTCTCTAAAAGAAAATGGACTTTCTTCCATGTCCCTTTTTAGGTCCCCCACCATGGCTGGAGGGCTGTTTGCCATGGATCGTGAGTACTTCAATGAGCTTGGGCAGTACGACAGTGGCATGGACATCTGGGGAGGAGAAAACCTGGAGATATCATTCCGGGTAATCAGAGAATTCACAGCTCTCTAGTTGAATGTTTGTGGCTTTTTCTTGGTTTGGTGGTGGAGCTTTTCATAATAGCTGTAAAGAAGCATAGGAAGAGAAGAATTATGCAAGTTTTTGAAATTAGTTTATAAGCAATGTCTAATGAATTTCCCAAGTTGATTAGAGATTTGTGGCTCACAGCAATATTGCTAGGATGTAAGCTTAGTGTGTTTTCTTGGACAAAAAAACAACTTACTGTGCTTAATGTTGTGCTTGTCTCTTTACTTTTGTAAAGGGCATTCATCAGCAGGTTTGACAAGAGTCTGCCTGAAAATGATATGCCATCATAACAGATATGAAAAGGAGATTTAAAGGTGAAGTTAGCATAAAAACACTAAACAAATCTAAGACCAGACACACAACCCCCAACATTTTAAAGAATCTGTCAATTAAAGAAATCAAGATTAGAGTTCAAAAATAAGAACTAGAATTTCTTACATTTGATTGACTTTAAAGGAGTGTGTACTGAATAATAAAATCTTTCCATTTCCAGTATAAATGTGATTATTGGATATCTGAGTAGAAGTCTGTGGAGGGTGAGGAGATTATTGTTGTTATCTTGTAATACACAGTTTCAATAAAAAGGGCTTTGGAAAACTGGAGCATGTTTAGAGAATTTAGAGCTTCTGGAAGTCCCCATCTCTCTGAGGGAGGGTTGGAAAGGAGTTGAATCTTTGTCTTGTCTAGAAGGAGTTTTAAAAGGGGCTTGATTATAAACTGCCAATGAGGGAAGAGTTTCTGGGACTGGAGAACGGATTAGGCCAGTGCTGGTAATTTGCTGGAAGATGAAGTTAAAAAAGAAATTTAAAAAAAAGAAATGGATGTAGAGTGTAAATAAAATGTAGATCCCTGGTGCTGCAGATAAAGACTCCTAAATGTAGCCTCTGAATGGGAGCAGTGTTTCTGACTTCCCCTATCTTAACAAAAACAAACACCTGTGTCCAATAAGTTTCCATACTTAGCTCCAGGCTCCTTCGATGACAAAAACTGGTCTTCATTATCTGTCACAGAATTGTGGACAATTTTCATGCAGGTAAATGAATTTAGGTAACTTATTCTGCAGTGTGAGTCCTAGCCCATATATCCCAGTCTTTTCTGATAGGTCGTTAGAGCAAAATATTTTAGAAAATTTTCTGTTTGTCTCTTGAAAGCCATGATGTGTTTTGTGGAAAGTGTGGTCATATGAGAAAAATAATCTTTGGTAACATGGAGATCTAAAAATCTGATTTGTCAGAAAGCATGACACAAAGGCCAACACTGCTGACCCCTAATCCTGCATAATGTGTAACCCTCCCAAGGTTCTATATTATCCCCTTGGTGAAGGGGAGGAGTTAGTGAGCAGTCTGAACAATGAGCAGTCTGAACACGTTGGTTTTTTTTTGTGGACAGATCTGGATGTGTGGGGGCAGACTTCTGATCATCCCCTGCTCCAGGGTGGGACACATTTTCCGTAAGCGGCGTCCCTATGGCTCCCCCGGGGGACAGGACACCATGGCTCATAACTCACTGAGGCTGGCACACGTGTGGATGGACGAGTACAAGGTGAGACACAGTTCTGGGTCAGGAAATAAGGTTATTAAATGGTTGTTAACTGCCTTGTTTGTCAAAGAACTGTGTCACAGGGAATTTGTTAGGCCTCTGATGGGGTTTTCCTTCTGTAGTCTGAATTCCTAATGTTAGTTCTGATAGGAATTCCTAAAATCTGTAGAATTGTCATTTGACTTTTGAGTGCTCAAGTCTCCTCCTTGTGACTTTACTGCCTGCAGGAGATTGAGTTTTATGCCTTTTTAGTGAGGTAAAAGATGATGGATGAGCTTTTGTAAGCTCTGCATTGCTTTGTGTCTGAATCAGTACTACGTGGCAGCCATGTACTGTGCCTTCAGGTACTTTCCTTGTTGGTGAGATGGATTTCTTTTGGCTGCTTGCTTGCTTTCTCTTTTAATTAGCAATCTGCTTCTTAGTCTGCCCTGGAAGAGCAATCAGGATTAACTTCTGGATTCAAGGGCAAGTGTATTCCTTCCTTATCTTCACATCTTGGTACTGCTGCTTTTAAACATAGATCAGGTGTTTGAGTCCCTTGTCTCTGAGATACCTACTGACATTTTGTCCTCTGAGACCATAGGATTTGCTGTGTGCTCACCTCCTGTAGTCCCTACAATTTCTATACAAGATATATTTTATTAATTTCATATTCTTTAGAGGTTTATGTTTCATTCCCCATCCTTTACCTTGATCTTCAGTTTGAGGAACCTATTAGAGGCCATTAATTTTTATCTTCCTTCTCCATCTCTGTAATGCTTTGGGAGATCTGATCTATCACTTTCCCTTTTGCTGGTGTCTGGGCACAGTTATTTTGTGATTAATGATGGCCTTCTCTGAAGCTTGGACTTGATTCTTTGTTATAATTCCCAGCTGAACTGCTTTATCCAGCAAGCACTTGAACTGCTGATTCTAGCAGTCTCTTATCACAGATTTGTGTCCAGAACTTCTCCAGCTCTTTCTGGTCTGATTCTCTGATAGCTGCCAGAGAATGTATGGAAGACAAGCTTGGAAATATTTTTGTTTTTATAAGAATAATGCAAATATTTAGGGCCAGTATAATTTACCAAAGCAATCTAACAATGCATGGTACAAAGACTTAAAGGAGTAAATATCAGTATTTAATAAATGAAATGGCAGAAGGGAAATAATTCAGCAAAATTTTCATAACTGTCAAAAGCAAAATGTGAAAGTATAAGTTCATGTATACAGTGGTCATAAATGAAAGGTAGGATGCCAACCCTTGAACTTCAACCAGGAAAGAGGAAATTGGAATAGCAGAGCTACTTTTTGAAGCAGACCACATTGTGATGTCCAGTCTGTCTCCAGACTTCATCAGAGCTGGCCAGCAGTCCAGTGAACACCAAGTACAGACTTCCCATTCCTCTGCTGTTAAAATAGCAATGATACATCATGCACATCCAAATGCTTGAAGATCTTGATGAGGAGAGATGTGTCACTTGTCCAGAAGTGATGCTGTCATCTGAGTATCAGGTAGCAGGAAATAATTCAAAACTGTCAGAACCACATCGTGGTGGGTGGATTCCAAATGTCTCCTAGAGATGAATCCAGCAAAATTCCATAGTTCAGTGCCCCGAAAACTGAATTCTAAATGATGCCTAGTAAACAAATTATTGTGTAAATCCAATGCCTTTTCTGTGGCTCTATAAATCTATCTGGAATTAAATGCTAAAAGGGGATTTTTTTTCTAGTTTTAGCAGTAGTATTTGTGCCACACTGTGCATTCATGAGCTCCTGTTTGTCCCCATTGTCTCTGCATTGGAGTCAAACAGCACAGGAGATTGGGTTGGAATCTTAATCTGTCTTCACCTGACCTGTAAGATTCTGAGTATCATCATAAAATAGAATGTGAAAAAAACAACATTGTGGGAATGTTTTTGGAGATGATGCAGGTGAATGGAAAGAACTGGGCTTCCCAGAAAGCCCAGCTGATAGTTCTGATTATTCACATGCATAAAATGTGGTCCCACTGAAATTCATTATGTTAGTCCCATTTATAGGTCTGTTCTGGAATAGTTTTACCTTGATCATTTGTAAAGTCAGAAGGCTGGAAACTGTGCAAGAAAAAACACACTGGAATCCCACAACAACAAAAACAATCCAATGAACAATCAAAATAATTTCAAGAAACCTTTGCCAGATGAGGCTGCTGATGATACATGCATCTGTTTTTTTACCTGCTGATTTTAGGATGCCTTTATTGCCAATGGAATAAAGTCAGGGGCTGATTTGTTTCTTCCTCAAGTTGGCAACAAGAAAACACCAGCAAATTTGTACCCAAGAGTTGTCTTCATCAAAAAAAACCCATCTAAAGTTAGAAAGATTAGCTCAGAGTTAGGCAAGATTAAGTCTTACTTCCTGTGACAATCCAAGTATTGCAATTTCCTACTGGTTGAAAGCACTAGCAAAATGAAGTGAAATTTTGGGAGTTCTGGAAACAGGAAAAAATTGGGAATCAGTAATCTGAAATGCTTCTCCCCTTTTCCCCAACCTGTTTCTCTTAAACACAGGAGCAGTATTTTGCTTTGAGACCTGAGCTGAGGATGAGGAGCTATGGAAATATCACCGACCGTGTAGAGCTGAGGAAGAGATTGAACTGCAAGTCATTTAAGTGGTATTTAGATAACATCTATCCTGAGATGCAAATATCTGGGCCCAATGCCAAAGCTCCACAGCCAGTTTTTATTAACAGAGCACAGAAACGACCAAAAATAATCCAGCGTGGAAGGGTAAGAGAAACTGAAATGTGTAGAATTCTGGTGTGTTAATTATGATGAGACTTTTTTTCTTAAAGATTTGCTCAAGTACAACAAAAAATACTCTGTTTCCATAAGTTTTGCAACAAGCTGTCTTGTAAATAACAAGATTTTTGTCAAATCAATTCCAGTCTGATCTGTATTTCAGGTCATCCTTAGACTAGATACTGTTCCATGAGGTTTCTTACCTCGAAGCTCTGAGTTAGGAAGTTTTGCTGTCTTTAGAATCTGTTTTCATGGCTGTTGGTTCTGAAGATGGATTTGGATAAAGAGAAATTTGGCCTCAAATATTCACGCTCTGTTGGTTTATGATAAGAGTACAGTATAATTAATTTCCAAACTCCTTGCTTTTACTGGGTAATTTTCTGCAAAGGTGAACATTTGCATCTGAGGCCAGTGATGGCTTTTCTAGTTTTGGCTGTTAGCTAATGAACAAAAAATGAGTTTTTTTCATCTCTTTTTTTCTTCAAAGTAGAAGTGAAGAGAGATTTTTTTAATGTGTATTCATGAAAGAAATCATTAAATTCATGCCTTAGCTCTGATACCTTTGCTTATGGGTTTGTATGCAGGCAAAGTCACCAGACAGTTGCATCTGCTCTTTCCAGGGTCAAATTCACTTGATGTGTGCTTTTTATGCTTCCCCAAAATAATGCATAGTTTCAAACCCAAGACAACTTTCTCAATGTCTTCTCTGTGGGAGAGAATACTCTGGAATAAACTGCTTCATGTGCACACAGATTATGGTTAGCAGGTTCCCTTTTAGCTCAGGGGTTGGAAGCATTTAGTAGTGATGTCCCCACAGGGGACACAGGCTGCAGTAGCTGCTGACAATTGCTGGTTCTGCAAGAAGTGAGTCAGGAGGACCTGTGTTCTTGCAGGACCTATTGACACCATCAGATTTTTTTTTGCTTGGAAGCAGCTGTCTGGGAATCCTCAATTTGTGCAGTATTTTTATAGCAATATCCCAGCCAAGCTGTGATGTTAGTTATGTGGTTTCCCTAAATAAAACTGATACAGTGGGTTGATTTCCCCTAGTTGTTGGATGCTGTTACTCCTCTAGTCAGACCTTTTTTTCTCCTTTTTAAAATGTAATAGTTTTCTGCTTTCATTCAGACAGAAATTTAACTGAGGAATTGTTGGTGTTGCAGAGAGCTACTTGAGGGATCTGAATATCTCAGCAACCCTTAAGGTTAAATCTTCCCAGCAGTTATTTACCATGGTTTAATTTTGAGAAAAACTTTATGCACCCCTCAAGAAATGGGGAAAAGAAGCAGAAAAATGCAGTTCCTTGGCTTGGTTGTGTGGGGTTCAAGAATTATACCCAGCATTGTATGAGAGAATGAGCTTTGGCTCTGATGGTTATAGAAACTATTTCCAGATGCCTGCAAGGAACAGAATGATCAGCCAATGTCACCACTGCGTGCCAGACTCTTTAGGATTTGGGAGGAATCGCTCCAAATCTCAGTTTATTCTCAAAAACTAATTGGGCCACAGATGAGTGGTGGTTTGACAGCTGGGAAGAAATGTAATGATCACAAATGGTTGCAGCTGTTACCAGTGTTATCCAATGCTGGCCATCATGGCAATAAAAAAAGGACAGAAATCATTCAAAACTCGTGTGCTCCATGTTTTGAAAGCCTTCTGTTGAGTGAGGAATGATGAAAATGAGATCTGTGCTAGATCTGGGGTGTGAGGAAATGTTATTTGGAATGTTTTGTGTAATTTGTTTTAGATGTGTGTGGGGAACAGCAGAAACATGGTGCACTCAAGGCGACTGTTGATGTGCCTTGGGACAGCTATTTCCAGAAATGGTGTTTAGTTCAAGATATTATTTGGTATTTGTGCTAATTGTTGCTATCATGTGACCAAGCAGTTTGTTCCTTTTCTTACTGGAACTGTATTTTGGTTTCTAAAAATTTGTAGAGTCGGTAGCATTGCCAAGACAGCTATGGATGTCTTCATAATGAAGTTCAGCTGGCTAGTTAATCAGCCTGGCCTGGAGTTCAGGACAGCAAATTCTTTTTTCAATCCAGCTCCAGATTGGAAATAAGTATTTTTAATGTGGGTGTCAGATCTGAGGCCCTGCCATCTCTCAGCTCATAGTGTGCAGGCTGCCTCAAGAGCCTGATCCCCACCACGTCTGGGGAAGAAAAATAATCAGGCTGAAAAGAAATCTTCTGCTGGCCAGCAGTTAGTTCAGAGCATGTGTCTAATTTAAAGCCAGGATTAGAAGTGTTTTCTCTCCCTGAGTAATTCTGTGGGGATACATCAAGATCTTAATGATTTTTTGATTCTTGAACAACCTAAGCTTTGTACAGCAGAAAATATCTTGGATGTCTCTTAGGGTGGGCATCATTGTTCAAATGAGGAGAGATTGCCAGCTTGCTGAGAGCCTCCTGGTTTGCTTTGATGGTAGGTGCTTACAGTTCTGCATCACAGGACAGGCTTCTGACCTGAATTCTGTCCTCTGATACACCATTCCCCTAAATCAGACTAGGAGGGCATTAGAGCAAAAATAGCACTTGCATGTTTGTAAAACATCCTCTTCCTTCCTGATCCATCAGTAAAATGCCATAGCTGATAACAGTGGCTTTTCAGTTATGTAAATGCTCTTGAAAATCAATTTGCAAACAACATATATCTCTGAAGTTGTTTTTATTTCATTAATTCCTTCTCCATTCTCAGGGAGGCGGTCCTGTTCCATGAAGAGAAGCTCTAGGAGGAGACTTATGTTTAGGCTGAACTATAGTAATGCAGTTTATGCAGTACAGTCAATATATACTATATATTTTATTATAGTAAAATGCAGTTTATGCAGTACAGTCAATATTCCTGAGCAGAATTTGAGGAACCTCAGACTTTCATGGAGAGTGAGGAGGACAAAGAACCTTGACAGAGTAGAGCCAGCATGTGCTGAGCCAGGATGTGTGTACTGCACTTGTACCAGAGAGAGAAATCTTGATGTAATTAGAAAGCAAATTGGAACTGTTTAATGCAATTTTTTTCTGCAAATTATCTGAAAAACAGAATGGTATTTTAAAAGGGAAGATTTTCTTAATTACTGGAATTGTTAGCTGAGTTGTTTTGAGCACACTAGGGACCTAGGGCTGTTTTTCACTCTGACTATCAAACTGTTTTCCTTTCACAGCTGTATCACCTCCAAACCAACAAATGCCTGGTGGCCCAGGGCCACCCCAGCCAGAAGGGAGGCCTGGTGGTGGTCCGGGAGTGTGACTACAACGATCAGAACCAGGTATGAGACTCCCAATGGTATTGGAATTGTGATTCATGTCTTCAAAATGACCAGTGTGTTTTCCTGCTGACAAAGTGCCCTGGTGTGATATCTCATCAGCAGACAGGCTGCTTACAGAGGGTCATTCAAACCACAGGGCTGGCCAAGGACACTGTGGAGCTGCTACTGATGCTGAGGGTTGGATATTATGATCTCCTGTCTTTATGGCATGAATCTCTGTATTTGGCTGCCCTAAAGTGGCTCCTGGTGGGTTCATAATTCACTGATTGGCACTTCAGAATTGGTAGCAGCTCTTTTAGTTGGCTCCTCATACTGGAATTTAAAGCAGCCCTTTCCTGCCCCGCTGGTGTTTGTGTACTGTACAATCAGTCTTCTGCTGCTGGACTGGCTGCAGTTGGGGATAAATGAATGATTTGCTGTTAAAAAAAATTCAGAAGATTCTTTGGCTACAAGGAAATTGCTGATCTGGGGATTAATTAGGGATAGATGTGAAAACCTAATGAGAATTTTTGTATTACTACATGAAGTCTTTGCTGTTTCGCTTCTTTCAGGTGACAGAAATTCAGGACTTGGATAAAAAGTCTCCAGGATAGAGAGATCTTCAGCTAATGCCATATAGGCTTACATAGCTAAGAACTACTCTGAGAACATTATGATTTAGGAGCCCATGGGACCCAATTCTAAAAGCTAGGTAGGATCTAAGGAGGAAAGTGATCAAAGACACAGAATAAATGGAGCATGGGATGGAAAGCAGCATAGCTTTAGGAAAGGTGGGTTGTGCTGGACTAACTTGGGGCTTGATGACATGGCCAGCAGTTTTCAGGGTATGGAAACTGCAGCAGTGGAGGCACAGTGATTTGTGATTGTCACCAAAAAATGCTGTGTGCTTTGTCACCTAGTGGGACTTTCTGCCTCCTCCTTGAGGCCTCAGCAGCTGAGAGTGACTGAGGAAGACAGAGGGTGTCTGCAGTTCTCAGGATAAGTGTGGCTGGCTCTTGACACGTGGCCTTTAGGCCCAGCTGTCAGACAAGTGCATCCTTGTATTTTACCTCAGTGGAGCACTGAGACATCTTCCCTGTGACCAGATTGTGAGTTCCTGTGTTACAGGTGGATTAATTAAAGCTGAAATGGGAATGGAGGTTCTCCTATTTGATCTTTTCCATTAGCTGTAAGACAGTCAGCAAGTCTTGCAAATCTAAAGGCTGTGTAAGTGTAATGGGCACCATCATCTCCAAGTCATTGGACATTTTGCAGTGCTGCTTTCTGAGACATTCTGTCTTTGGATGAGAAAGCCTAGGCATGATGTCCACATAGTTAGGCTTCCCTTCTTCTTGCTGCAATATTTCTCATAATTAAGTGCCACATGCCTGAAGGAGAAACTCTCTTGGTTTTCCACATCAAAACTTTTTTTAATCCAGGAGAACAAACTTCAGTTATGCCTTTGGTGTTGAGAAAGACAAATCTGTGCTCTGATTGTTGATCTTTGGCTTCTTTTCTCATGAATGTGGTTTACTAGTGGTAAATTTAGCAATTAGTTCTCATAAAAAACTGGCTGTGCTATCTTCTTTCACAATGATTTTGTTGTCCAACCAAGTATGTCAACCAACAGAGTTTTTCTGCTATTAGAGTTATTTTGTTCTCCTAATAAATCCCACGAGTGCATTCAGCCAACTTGCTGTCATAACCTCTTGAACAATCTTGCTATAGATGTGTGAGGACAATGTAGAGAAAGATGGCACTTATTTAGCAGCTTCTGCTTATAAAAATAGCAAGAAACATCCTGACTATTGGAAGCTTTTAACTGTTGTTTCACTCAACTTGTTGGCATTTTCAGCTGGTTTTGCTCTAGAATTATCTGTTTTATGCCCTTGTCCTAGGAAAAAAGCCTCTGTTTGGTCTGGTGAGTGCATGTGAGAGCTGACCAGCATCTCTAAAGTCATGGGACTGGCCTTAAAAGCAATTCTATTTTGCCTTTGGTTTATGCTTGCTTTGTTTTCTCAAGCCTTCATGGCTGCTAAGGATTTTCGAATTTTCGTTTAACTTGGATTTAAAAGAAATAAAAGGTATTCTGTAGCTTTCAATTGTATCAGCATTATGGGAAATCCTTTTCATTGTAGTTGACTTAGATGGTCATCATTAAGTAGAGTTGAAAATTAGTCATGCACATCACACACTGTCCTGTCTTCTCAGGCTCGACTGAATGTACTCAAATGTTTTTGCTATAGAAAGAAATTAATAAGGGAAGTTGTTCTTGTATCTAGAAAATATATTCAAAATTATGTCTTTAGGTTATAACGAGAAGTAGGATGCTTCATGAACTGCAATAGAAACAGTCTGGGATAATTCTGGGGGCTGAACAGAAATTCAGGAATAAGTAACAAAAATCTTGTTAGAAATAGCACGAGTGGAAGAGATGAGGGGATCTTAGAGAACAGAGGTTTGAAGTGACAGAAGAGGCATCTGTGCTCTGGACCTTGAAAAAATGTACTCAAGCACAGGACTTCAGAAAAGGCCTGTTAACATTTTTGTAGCACTTAATAAATGTAAGAATATGTCCTTTACAAGCTGTTCAAAACTCAGAAACGACAAGGTTTTGCTCCCATGTGCAATTCTTCTGTAAGATGTCCCTCCTAAAATCTCTAGACCATGGCTGTTAGTTAGCTTTTCTGACACAGCACATGTCTGGAGTGAGTGTGAAGATGTGCAAATTCAGTCTTGCTGCTTTTCCACAAACTACTGAAGGCACAATTCTCTGGCCCCACTGATGTTTGTCGTGAAGCATGAGTGGCACACTGAACTGTGGAGCAGAGAGTGCAAAGCTGCTTTGGAATGACCCTCAGGAGGATGCTGTATCAGAGCAGCAACAGCTTCAAACAACGATTCCAGCCCACCCAGCTTGGCTCTTTGTGGTGGTTGTCACAGGCCCTTTGGTGCTGTGATGCCACTGCTGTCCATAATAACAGGAGCTGAAGTATCTGCAGATGGATGTGATGGTGCAAATGGCTGGGCACATCTCCTGCTCAGGGCTGAGGCAGCTTTTCTGTGCTGTTAAGCTGAATTTTTCTCTTTTACAAACTGTCTGACAGAATAATATAGCCATGCCAAGCTAAGCAACAGATGGTAACTGATGGAAGTTCTGGAGTACTCCATGGGTCATGGCAAGGATTTTCTTTCAGACAAAGGGCTGTGTCTGCAGTAGTTGCTGTCTTGTATTTACTGAAGATTTTCAGTGTATTTCACTAGTACTAGTGAAATTTGCAGATCAGGTGAAAATGTGTATCCACAAAGCTTTGCCAGTTGGCCAGCCATACCTTTTGCTGCACTCCACTGGTCTCTGAAAGCCAAAGGGTAGGCAGATGTTTCCTGGCTTGTTTCATATCATTTTGAAATTCAGGAGAAGGCTGTGGGATTTGTCTGAGTCACATGGAAGAAATAAAGTCCTAAAGGTACTGAAGTCCTAGGAAGCCTCAGTCTTAAATCTGTAAAAAGCTTAAATGACATTTTGAGGGGTCTGAATTAAACATCCAGTTCTTCCTAAGCTGTGCCCGTGTAAAAGAAGTTTAGACTAACAGAGCTCATACTTTGGACCTCCTCTCATTTATTTTGTCCCCAAGATCTGCTGTAACACATGCTGTGCTCCTGGCTGAAGGTGTCCATGATTTCATGAACCTGGTGCCTGTGTTGGGAGGCAGGGAGAAAAAGCTGCTAGAAAGAGGCCAGTCCTACATCGTTCACCAAATTAAGTATTTTATTTAGCCACAAACAGGATCATTTTCATTATCAAGAGGGGATTTTTCCATCACATCCTTTTAGGTTTTATTTGAAAACAGAAATGATTCATTATACTCCAATTGCATCTCATTGGTTTTGACACCAGTGAAAATGGCCAGTGACTTTCCCTAGACCTTTGGAGCAGATCATTGCCATGTGTCCCTGGGGGACAGCAATTAAAGGTGCTGCTTCCTGAGTGTGGGAACTGTGTGGGACACAATCTTTTAGAAACCAAAGTCTTCACAGTGATGCTCTCCTAACTCTGCTAGTTAGGAAGTTCTTGCAGGTTGAAAATATCCTGCACCTCTGTTGCCTGGCTTGTTTTCTTTTTTTTTTTTTTTAATAGGTTAGATTTTTGAATGGTTGGATGGGGTTTTTTTCAGGTTTTTTTTAGAAAATACATAGGAAAGTAAAACAAGAGAGCTTTCAAAAATGAGACATAAATCCTTTTTCTGCTTATAGACTTTAGATACTGTGCTGCCTTCCAGGAGTTTCTTTCCTTTATGGGGCTGTTTCTCCTGACAGCCTTTAGCAACAAGAGCTGCATATTATCCTTTCAGTCTTCAGCAGAAAATTAGTTAATAATTTTTGGAGTATGCTAAAGCTTGCAATTGTGTAGCAAAGAAAACTCGAATCTGTTAATAATCTGCAAGTTCATAGTGATGCTCTAATTTGGATTTGGAACCAAATTTGGAGCTATTTTTCCTCTTTTCTTTGTTTTCTACACTAAACATATAATTAGTTTGAAATTAATTTTGGCTGTCTTGTGTAAGCCTTTCTGGAGAAGTATCACACTTGGATTTAACCTCTGTCTTGTGTTCTTTGCCATTTCTCAGCTTTTGATTGAAGATCTGTTCCCTGTGTCACTGCAGTCTTCTCTCTCCATTCTTACCAGTTCATCTCTTGTGTGGATTTGGCTCCATCTTTATTCTTTCAATAATAATTCCCTGGCAAGTCCTGCCATTTCTCCATTCTCTCCTCCCTTTTTAATCTTGCCATGCTTTCTTTTTCATGACAAGGTTTAAACAGAAAAGAGTACTTTAGAAGGCACAAAATGTCTGAGGTTGGGGCAAATTTTAATATGATCCCTGCACTTCTTCCAAGAAGGCCTTTCTTGTCTTATAATAGTCACTGTGATAATGAGCTGTGCTTTCCAGTCATGCTGTCCAACTGAGGATGTGTCCCAAATCCCAGCACCCTCCAGAAGGTTTCAGTTCCATAGGCCAAAAAAAAATGACAAATCAAGATTTATGTGCCTGACTTTTCTGCCTGGAGTTGGATATTCCATACTCTGACTGTGAAACTCATGCAGACTTAATAGAAAATTAAAAAATACACAGTGGGCATGGCAAGTGCAGCACTGAGCTGAGAGAAATGGGAACAGGGCTGGAAGAGGATCAAACCACAAGAACTTTGTGTGTCTGTGGGTACTTCAGGGACAGGTATGAGGGGCTCAGCTTCTCTTGTGCACAGACTCACAGATCAGGGGGAAGGGAGCTGCCTTGCTCAACATCCCCAGAGGTTGGGAAGTGCTGTCCAGCTGCCCTGTGGATGCCAGGGCCCCACCATGCATTTGGAATAGCTGTCATTGGGTGTTGAGCCAGTTGGTTCCAGAATCTTCCCTGCACTGCAGGGCTACACTGTCCATTTACTTTCTTCTCTTTTCTCTACCCCTCTGTAACCCAGGATATTTTAAGGTGCACACCCCCAAGTTCCTTAATTTCTTTGCTTTCTGGCTTGGGATTCAGAGTCTCCTGTTGGTTATGAGAGCTCCAGGTCTTCCACAGATCTCATCTTGGCCCAGGTCTTTGCAGACCTGAAGGAGCTAAACAAGCGGGGGAGAACCAGCAGCTCCTGCAGTTGGACCAGGCTGCTGTTCCTGCTTCCCTGAATGTCCAGCTGTGCCAGATGTGCCTTGCTGAGAGCCAGCAGAGCGTGGGCATGAGTGGCAGTAATGGGAGGTGCCTGACATATTTCTGTGCCAAGGATAAAAATACCTGCTTTGCTCAAGCAGCATGTGGGAGAGGACAGACTGACAGCTTGGTGTGTCCTTGCTGGTTGTTGGATCTGACAGTGGTTTTCAGTGTGATCACAAAGAAACTCTTCTGTTATGTAAATTCAGGAACCCAATTGCAGTTGAAGCTGCCAATATGAACCAGTGCCTTCCTTCTTCTCTCAGGTGGGCCCCAGGGAAGGGGCTTCAATTGTCACCACTCACTGCAAGGCCCATCTCTGACATCCACATGTTGAAGCATCTCCTCTGTAGGTGAACAAAAGATTCAAGAAAACTGCCCTGTAACATTGCAATGAATGTTTTTCTCTCTTCTCTTTCAGGTCTGGATCTACAATGAGGATCATGAGCTGATTTTAAATAATCTGCTTTGCTTGGATGTTTCGGAAACTCGCTCGTCCGATCCCCCTCGTCTCATGAAGTGCCACGGCTCTGGTGGCTCCCAGCAGTGGACATTTGGGGTGAGTGGAGAGGCTGGCATATGGCACAATACTTGTAATCAGTGTCTCAGTCAGGGACAGTAGCACTAACAGGACATCAGGGTTGGTTTAATTGTGGCTAAACCTCAGCTGTACCAAGGCAGTTGCACTGTACCAGGCCCAGCCCATGGTTCCAGCAGCCTGTACAGAAGTTACACAGGCTTTGATGGCTGCATTGCAGTCTTAATAAGACTTTTGCTGAGCTCTGAAACATGCAGGCCCTTTGCAACATAGAAGGGCTCAGTGGAGCTGCAGAAACCTTTCTTCTGCCTGTCAGAGCCACCCATAGCACTGTGGCTCATCTGGGATACGCCGGAGAGAACAAAATCTGCCCCAGACCTTTGTTGTGTTGTGTTTGCAAGCCTGGGAGACAGGAGGAGTCCACGTGGTGATTCCTGCTTAGTGCTTGAAGAAGCACAGGGCAGAGCAGTTGTTTCTGCCCTGTAATTGATCTAATTAGTTTAATTGTTATAGCCTGGAGTGGCCAATTCCACAAAACTGAGCCAGTGCTGCTCACACATGGAATTTGTCTCCTGGGTATTCACTCAGAGGCCCTCCCAAACATGTCCTCAGCCTAGCAGAGTCTGTAGTACCAACAGGGTTGAACAAAGGGAGGGAGAGCCCTGGCAGCCCTGCCAGTGGTGCTTCCAGCACAGCTCTGCCCAGCCTGTCTCAGGTTCATACCATGCTGCTGGTTGGCAGCTCGAGTTCCCAAGGGGAGTCCCACAAGTCCTGTTGCAGCCCAGGGTGGTGTGGAGATACAGAGGCAGATGCCATGTGAGCCCAGGGTGGTGTGTGTGTGACATTTGCACCAGCACTGCCACAGCTGCTGGGGCAGTGGGAATAATGAGCTGAACAATTCTGCTGAGCAGAGGTTACTGAAGGTTCTGCAGCTTGTGTTAGCAGGCAGGGATTTTACAGGAGTGAGGCACTGGCCACTGCCATTGGGTGTGTGGGGCTGTTGGTGATGCCTGTGGCGGGGGGGAGAATCTGCACTTCATGTGTGACACGTGGGCTTTGAGCTGGCCATGGCCACTGTGGGTGTGGGAGGTGGGTCTGGAACAGGATCACGTTGGTGCTCACCAGTGGTCCACAAGAAAAGGACATAAGTCAGATACTAGGATTGAATAGGAAGGGAATAGAAACTGAAGCAGGAATGTGTCAGCACACCATGACAGTTTGTTTGTACTGCACGTGCTGGTCCCCTCCTCTCAGGCTGAATTAGGGCTGAAGAAGGCTCAGAGGGGCATGGAAAGGCAAATGGAAGGTGTGGGGCACCTTTTCCATAAGGAATATGAGAGCTGGCTGGGTGGGACCTTTTAGATATCAAGTCTTTTGGAACAAGGGGAAATCCACTGAGTGAGTCATTGATACAGGGAAATAAATACTAACTGTGCACTGTCAGTTGTGGTGCAAGACCTGGATTGGGGGGCTGTTTTGGAGGATTGTTATGTTTTCTTACCATGTCCTCCTGTTTCACTGGACATCTGGTTGTGGCCATGAGCAGTGACTGACCTGGCAGGGCTGTTCTCTTATATCTGCTCCCTCTGTGCAGGAGAGCAGGAGGTGTCTGCCCATGGGGGCTGCTGGGGCTGTTCAGAGAGCCCCTTCCAAGCAGCTGGAACAGGCTGTTAGTAGAGGAGATGACACAGTCCTCTGAAGGCAGTAAAGGAATAGGGTCTGTTTCCTTGTCACTCTTCGCTGGGGTTTGGCCTTGCCCTGGCTATGGGCACCCACCATGCACAAGGCCTTTCACGATTTGTGGCAGCTCCCCATTGTGTGGGTGCTGAGGGCAGTGGCACTGCTAAGGCATGGTCAGATGCAGAACAGGGACCTCTGTTCAGCCTGGAGAAGAGGGAGCTCCAGGCAGACCTTAAAGCATCCTTGCAGTGCCTAAGGGGGCTACAGGAGAGCTGGGGAGCAACTTTCTGCAAGAGCATGGAGTGATAAGACAAGGGGAAATGGCTTTAAACTGACAGTGGGCAAGTTTAGGTTAGATATTAAGAAGAAATTCTTCTCTGTGAGGGTGGTGTGATGCTGGAACAGGTTGCTCAGAGAAGCTGTGGATACCCCATCCCTAGAAATGTTCATGGCAAAGTTGTGTGGGGCTTGGAGCAACCTGGTCTAGTGGAAGGTGTCCCTGCCCATAGCAGGAGAGTTTGACCTGAATGGTCTTTAAGGTCCCTCCCAAGCCAAAGCATTCTAGGATTCTATGACCTGTCTCTGCCCACCACAGCCTTGTGGGCTCTCTCTTTGCTGAGTGCTGGGGAACGGGTTTATCATCTCTCCACCTCATTAAGAAACTGGTATAAACAAAATCCCAACTGGGGGCCTGTGAGGACATGAGAGCCTTTGTTTCAAAGTCTGCATGTGGTTATGGGGTGTGCTGTACTCCACTGCTGCTGTGGGTCTGGTGTGTCAGAGAGGCTGCTGAAAGGCTCATCTGTCAGGAAGGAGCATCCCTTCCCCTTGGCCATCACTTTCAGCTCCAGTTTGACAATGGAGAACACAAGTTTTAGTCAATAAATCCCATCTGTGTTTTTGTCTGCTCTAGAAAAACAACCGCCTGTACCAGGTCTCCGTGGGGCAGTGCCTGAAGGTGGTGGATCCCCTGAGCCACAAGGGCTACGTGGCCGTGGCCATCTGCGACGGGTCCCTTCCTCAGCAGTGGCACTTTGAGAGCTGAGACAGCGAGGAGGAGGCTGAGGAGAGTTCAGCTGAGCCCTGCTTCCCCTTCAGCCACGATCTGAAGTCACTCTGGAGGGTTTTGTGCGGAGCCCTTGGCTGCTGCCCCCGGCACAACCATGGAAGGGCCTGCTGGAAGTGCCCTGCCCTGAGGAGCTGAGCGTGGGAAGGTCCAGGGAGTCACTGGGCCCTGGTCACACACTGAGAGCAGCAGCCCCACTGCACAGAGAAGTGAAATTCATCATCAGTTCCTTGGATGATCCTGGATTATTGGACTGGTTTTAAGTAAGAGAAATCATTAGAGCAATGTAATTTAAATGGTGAGATTTCAGCTTTGTGGATCTTCTAAATGACAATGACAGAAAGGAGTCCTCCTTGACTATTTCATGTGCAGTATCTCAATAATTTACGTTTCTAGTATGGGTTTACTGGCCAAAATTATTTTACTTTTTCTGGAAAATGTTTTTATTCCCTTTCATCTTCTGATAATTGTCATTTGTAATATTTAAATTTAGTTCTTTTAATTTTAGGACATTTCATGTAGTTTAAGTTCTTTGCTGTCATTTGTCACCTCATATTTAAAACAAAGTAACTATTGCAAAGTCTATTTTGATGACTCATGACAGTAGCTGCATTTAAAATAAAGTATCATTTTTTTATTAATTTGCATGGCCTTACTCTTTGTAGCTGTTGGACCAGAAAGCACCAGTTTAGACACTGATGCAAACTACTGTTCAGACAATTTGGGTCTTTCCTTGTTTTCACTCCTTTCTCCCTTCCTCACATCTTGGAAGGCTTGACAGATAATTTCTGGGTTTTTTCCCTCCACTTGTTTGTTTTCATTTATTTTACTATTTCTTTGACTTCCTGCCTCAGCTTCTTCAGTGTGTGGAAGGTCCTGCTGAAGAGAAAAGCTGCTCTTACCCTGGGTGTTTTTTCTTAGCACCGTTGTTGGCCTTGTTTCCCACTCCACAGCGACTGCCTTCCCTGGGAACGTGCAGTTCAGATCTCAGAAGTGCCAGGACAGCTTTGCCCTTCCATTTGGGCAGCAGAAACCTTCTCCCAACTCCACAAATACTCCAGCATCCACTTACCGACCTTTTGGGCACCATGAAGCAAATAATGCTAATGCTGGAGTAATTACAGACCCACATCTTTCTGCAGAGAGGAGAGTCACTTGTGCCAGACTCTTTGGTCCTTCAGCTGCCTGCCAGGGAAGAGAAAAGCAGGAGGATGCCAAGGAGCAGGTAAGAGAGGCCTGGCCACGGGGCAGCTGCTTTGTCTCCTCCACTAATCCTGGAGGGAGTGAGACCCTGGCAAGGAGAACCAGGTAGGAGTGTTTAAAAAGCAGAACCAATTGGCCGAGGTGGAAGTTCTCCCAGATAAAGCATTGCAATGGGAGTAATTAAGTTAGCAGCCAAGCTCCTTCCTACCAGGAAAAGCCTCTAAAACCAACCCCAGCCCCCTTGGTGAGCTGAGCCTGTGCTGTGCCTTGCTCAGGGACAGAAGGAGTCTTACCATCAGTTCCCAGGTGACTCCTGCAGTCGGGTGAGCTGGAACATGGTGTGAGCTCAGGTGAACCCTCTCACTGGCAGCAATGGTACTTGGGTGGTTGCTGTGTGTGAAATTCCAGTTTTTGGAAGGATGGCTGCAGCTTCCTTTATGCCTGTCTGGTTGACCCTGACTACAACAGGTGCTGGCACAGCTGCTCCCAGCTATGTGTGGGGCTTTTCTGTGACATTGGTGATGGCAGCCACATCGTGCAGAAGCCTTGCTTGGCCTTTTCTCTGACTTTATGTTGTCTTTTTAAAAAACAGTAAAAAAAGTCAGAAAGCCCAAACAAACCCTCAACCAGGGAGAGCAGCAGCTTGATTTATTTATGGTCTGAGTCAGAGAATTTCTGACCTTTTGCTCCCAGTGGGGAGAGCTGGAGACTGCTGTCACCGGGAGCGGTGCCGGTTTCCAGGAACAGATGGAAGTGATAAAAGAGTTTGGGATGGTGCCAGTTTTTTGCAGGGAATTCCTGGCCACAGACAGATCTGGTGCAGCCACACAGCCAAGCCATCACCTCAGTGAGGGTGAGAGGTCTCTGCTGGGAAAACCCAGCCCTGGGCCTGGGGCCTGTTCCCAGCTGGGCTGCCTGGTGTAACAGGAATTCAGAGTTTTGTCCTGTATTGGAGTGACCGCTCCCAGCTGACCTAGGAGGCTTTGGTGAATAGGAAGCACAGAAGGAAAAGCTTCATCCCAGGTTAGGCACTGTCACAGCCACAAGAATTTATTATTTGTAAATAAAAAACTCTGCTTGGGGCTGATTTTTAAGCCCCTGTGTCAAGTACCTGCTTCTTGCTGGCTCCTGGAGTGGGTGGTGGCCGTGGCTGCCAGAGGAGCAGACAGATCCTGCAGCAGCCAAGGTGTACCATATACACACCACCAGGGAACAGCTCTGGCATGCCTGCTTCCCACTGCTCTGTGCACTGGAGCCTTTTTTTAGTCTGGACCCGTGCTGAGAGCTTGCTGGGAAGGTCTCTGGTGTCCAGCACTGTCAGAGCAGCAACACAGAGGCTTAACCCCACTCAGTCCTTTGCTCAGTCCCCCTCCTGCAGGATGGAGGGGCCTGGGGAAGAGTGTTAGGTCTTCAAAATCATGAGTTGAGATGAGGATGTGGCACCCACTGCGAAATTTAGGATGCAGTGGAGAAGGGGGAAGGCAAAATACTTCTCCATGGTAGAAGCAGACACAGATCCTGGAAGAAGCAGAAACCAGACACCTCAAATGACAACAAGAGGATGCACTTTATAGATGTAAAATATTTTTATTCGTAAATGCTGATCTTCTAAATCTGTTTCCACAAATTCCAAAACCCATAACACTCTGTATACTTCAAAAAAATTTTTTTTGTGTTGTTTTTGTATTTTTTTTGCCAACATTAGATACTATTATACAGAACAGAAAAAACTGTAGGACAAATACTGGTAGGATGTTGGAATATTGTACAAGAGAAGAAAAATATTCAAGAAACAATTTAATACAGCTATTTATCAAGAGAAAAATATATACAATTGATTTATTCTGTAAGATAAAAATACATCATGCCATATACATTACAAGTTCAGAACTGTATTACTGAATATACCAACAGTTTACAGTCCACTTTAATTGTGCACACAAAAAAAAAACTTCATTTTTTTTTTTATATTTAGCCTGTGAAGTGTCAGTACCAGAATTTTAAGTACAAAATAAAAAGCTAACCTGGTTCAAAATGCTGATTAAATTTCTACAAGCAAACACAAAACAGTGTTTATTTTTTTAAAGAAATGTAAACAAAAACAATCCATACAAACACATCTTTAAATTACATTTTCCAAAATCCTATTGCCAGAGTCCTGCAGCTGCAAGCACATTACACCTAATTTTTTTCCTTGTTTTCCTTTTAAGAAGGCTATCGCATCAGACTGAAGCTCCAACTCATTCTATGCTGTTTACATGATTTAATGTAGGCTGAACAGTCAACCTAATCCTTGACTACTTTTGCTGAAGAATAAAAACCATGTCCAGCCTCTATTTTGGGTGGTTTTTAGCAGTTATTCACAGTTATCACAAATTGTAAGCACAAAAAAACCTGACTTAAGAAATAGGGATGCAACAATATAATACAAATAAAATTAATCTAAATTACCCAAACATCTACAAAAGTCAGAGCTGTAATATACACGCCTTTAACAGGCTTAAGGTTTACTTAAAAAAATTCTCATAAGACCACAGTTGAGACTGCTTTAAACATACAAAACCCCCTCTCTTTAAATTGAGATTTTGGTTATTCTGAACTGGGAATCGCATGTCCGTGAGTACATGAGATCATATTGTAACATCCCTATCAACGTTTGAGAATAAGCACCCGAACTGCTGCAGAGTCTGGTAGCATTTGGTCAATAACTATTTTTATACTGTATTTTTTTTTTTCTCAAAATATTTACACTTTTATACAAAGTAACAGAGTTTGTTAGTTCTGCAGGTAA
The DNA here is from genome assembly GCA_013397295.1 of Polioptila caerulea. NCBI lineage: Eukaryota > Metazoa > Chordata > Aves > Passeriformes > Certhiidae > Polioptila > Polioptila caerulea. Next base: position 299,536 of record VYXF01001511.1, read on the forward strand.
CAGCAGCAGCTTGGCTTTCTTCTAACTTTCTTTTTAAAAATAGCTTCATTCACTTATTCAATAATAAATACAAAAAGGTTCTCTTATTTTACAGAAATCAAAAACTACAATAAACTGACTCATGGAATCAAGTATTTAAATGTATTTTAGTGCAAGTTATTTTTTCCCTTAGCTCTATCCCTAAGGAAGTCGTTTCAGTACATTCCTTGTTCAGTGGTGTCTACTTTTATTTAAAATTTTTTCTTTAATTAGAGGGCCTGCCCCTTTATCAAATAAGGCTGTGGCCAGCACTTTGGACTTCTCCCTTTCGCTGGTGATTTCAGTCTTACATTCATAGTGGCCACCTGCCCTCCTGCAGGTCAGCCCGCGGTTCTTTGCCCAAGTTAAACAGTTTCTCCTTAGTGAGCTCAAAAACAAAAGTGCTGGACCATTCTGTTAACTCAGTTTCACCTCCACGTGTCTGGAAAGTCAGCTTCAGATTTTGCCGGCTTGCTTCTGGTGCTTGTTGGTTGGTGGGTTAATTTTCCTTTTTTTTCTTCTTCTTTTTTTTTTTTT
>VYXF01001511.1:300158-414094 GCA_013397295.1 Polioptila caerulea
TTTTTTTCCTTTTTAAATACTTGTGTAGAAATTTTTATTTCCAGAAGTGATATTTTTTTTCTTTTCCCCCTTCAAAAAGGCAACAATTTTCCGTCGACAAAATCAAAATGTGAATCACTTCCTCCTAGGGACAAGCAACCCTCAAAGACAGCAAGGAATGCATTCTAGTTCATCCACTTTCGGCAGTTTACAGCTCCACAGTGACATGGAATCTTGTGCTGGTCATCTTCAAAATCGAACTTATAATCATAGCAAAGCTGGAAGGAGAGGCACGAGATGGTTATGGAAGAGCTGGGATTTGCCACAGCTTTCCCTGTAGCTACAGGTTAAACAGCAGAACACAGCAGAGGCTGCACTGTAAGGGACAGTTTTACAGGAAAGGGAAATGTCACCTCCCCCCAGCACAAACAAGTGCCACCGGCCAGGAGTCACAGAGGTGGTGAGAGGGATGTAAAGCCAGAACCTGCCCTACCTCCTCCCCCTTCTGGATTCTCCTGCTGGAGCTGATGATAATTTTGTGTCCTCTCTCAAAAGTGACCACCTCAGCCACGCAGTTGGGTGCACACGAATGGTTGATGTACCTGCAAAAGAAGAGTGGGACACATGAAACCTCTCGGGAAAACCCATCCCTTGAGGCAAATCTGAACCAAACCTCAGGATGGCCTTAGCTGCACGGGCTCACCACCTTTCCACATACAATTACATTACTCTGTACTTGTTTCTTTACCTAGAAAATGTCAAAAAAATCAAGTGTCAAAAAAACCAAGGATCAAAAAAAAAATTCCTTTCTTCACAGCTGCCATGAAATGTAACTGAAAGATGAGCAAAGCTGATGGAAGAGACAGTGGGACAGTGTGAAGACTGAGTGTTCCAGCTCAGAGAATAAACCCCACAAACTGAGAGGCTCCAAAAGCCCCAGGCCAACACAGGAGGAGGTCAGGGATCCCTCCAGGGCCACCCACCTTGCAGGGCCTCCCGTGAGGGTGGCGTCGATGACGTGGTCGTTGTCAATGCGGAACATGTACACGCCACGGTTCTGAAAGACACAAGGGGCACAAGGGCTCTGGTAAGGTTTTACTGCAGTGCCAGTCATGAACCAACAGCTCCAAGTGCCCTCCTGCATTCCAGATCAGCCACTGCCTGCTGGCTCAGGAGGGAAAGCACTGTCACGTACTGCCAGTGTCCCCATGGGGTTGTGAGGGATGATGGGTCATAAACACAAACCCCTGGACAATTCAGTTTTCCCTAAGAGCTTCCTACTGCCTTTCATCCAGGATATGTGACTGCTTCCCAGTCAGGCACTCACTGCTACAATGCCATCAAGTTATGCAAAGAAGTGACTTTAAATTTAAGAAGTTCTCATTAAAAACTGAGGTCCTGACACGTCTGCCAGAGCTGTGTTGCCTGGAACAGAGGATGTGTCCTCCCTACCTGGCCAGGGTGCTGTGAGATTTATTAAGCATTGAAATACTATGGTAAAAACCACTGCAGACTCCTCTGGTTTAATTTTAAGCCTCTTCGCATTTATGGCACAGCAGAAAACAAATCAGGGGACCTGAATTCATCAGGAAGAACAGCATTTGTTTTGTTCTGTAAATGTCTGAATGTCTGAAGGGGGAAGAGAGAATGAACAAACACCCTTACCTGAGACTCATAGAGCTTCTCCTTCCTGTTTGCTACCTCATTCCGGATAATTGTCCCGATATATTCAATGACCATTGTGTGCTTTTCAATGTCTCGAGCAGCATATAAGCCCAGGCCCTACAGAAAGCACACTGAGAGTCAGTAACTTTACACTCACTCTGTGTTTCTCACCGTGCCCCAAATCAGCAGAGGAAAGGGGAGAGAGAGAAGCAGCACTGATAAAGAATTGATGCAGTAACAGCCCAATGCAGAACAGCCTCACACACCCCAGAAAACTCGGCTGCTGTCTCGGTGGCAAAGCTGCTCTTACCCCTCTGACACTGACTGTGTAAAGGTTATAAATGCACTGAGAAATGAAAGTGGGTCCTGCTAGACCAGAGACACCTGAGAGGAACCCAGGCACGGCGAAGTCCAGCCTGAAATAAACAACAACTGTGCCCACACACGGCCAGATTAGTGACAAAGCTTTTCCAGAGCAGACTGTGGGGCAAACCAGCAACATCACATACAGCAATGGATTTTATACTCTTATGAAGGCAAACAAGTACTGAACTCTTCCTGCTGGTCTTCTACCATTTCATCAGCTTGGCCTGAACATCTCATGCTTCCACTGTGTGTTTCTATTTTTACTAAGTTTTACTACGGTTTTGAGGAATAGGCTAAAAAAAAACCCCAAACAAGCCACCTCAAAACTACAAAAAATTCCTTTTTCTAGATGACTATAACAAATTAATTTTTAAGATATTTATAGTGTTTAGAAATAAATCTTACTTAAGGTAAATCTGTCCAATTGATGTGCCATGTAAAAACTGCCAATTTTGCAACGAGACTGGAATGAATTTTGCAGTAGGTTTAGTATAAAATTTTCATCTGGATTCAGACAAACATTTATATATAAAATATGACGTCTACAAAATTCAGCAGTAAAACAGATATTAATAAAAGCACATGCAATCTTTTTAATATCCATTTGCTGCAGTTGGAGCTGACCTGAATGCGAGAGCGAGCCAGGTACACGTTGGATTTCCACTCGGTTTTCATCTTGCGGTACTGAGAGGACTTGGAATGGACGAACTGTTTGCTGTAAGGCGCGTTCAGCTCCCCCGTGACTGTGCTCTGAAAGGACTTCGATGTGCTGGTGCTATTCAAGGTGTGAGGCCTGTAGGAATTGGGCATGTAACAGGAAAGAATACAAGAAAAACTGAAGATTTCTCTGAAAACAGCCAGGAAACCCAATAAAAATCCGCTCGGACATACAGACACTTAAAGCCAGCTAGCGGAGACACAAAGCAGTTCCTCTGACTGGGGCATGCACATTCACAGCCAAGGACGACAGGGTTTGTAAGCAGCAGACGAAAGCACAAATAACCCTAAAGCAGCCTGTAAACCCTGGGCTGTACTATGTGAAATTAAAACAAAATACCTTAACACAAACCTCTTGACATGGGTACTCATTTTAGGCTCGGCACGGGCACAGCCCGTGGGGTTGATGGCAAGAGGAAGTTCCATTAAGGGGTTTCGGCCGTAGCGGAAAGTGTAGTTCTCACAGGCCTCAACCCCCGGCAGCTGCAAAATAAAAGAGAAAGAAAAAAAGACCCCAAATAATTATGTGTTTAATTAGGTAATTGTGCAACGAAATGTTTACTCTTCCACACTTCTTTCTGTTCCCCTCCTCCTGTGTCCATCCAGCCAGAGGGATGATCCAGCAAGAACTGGGGTGGTGAACTCACCGATTCTGCAATCCTGGCCACTGCAGAGACTGTCAAACCAAAGAGGTCTTCACCCTTCAGATAGCCCGGGAACAGCTGGAGCATTTCAGATTCTTTTCTAACAGAAGCAACGGGCTCCAGGATTTTATCCCACACACCTACACAACCATTGGGAGAGAATTACAGTGATCAAAAAAATAAAAACTACTGCACGTGGTTTTAAAACAAATGCCTGAAGATATGGGAACCAGAATCCAGCACTGAGAAAGTTTTTGGTTTTGACTGCCTATATAAACAGATCAGGATCTAAAAAGTGAAGTGGAGAATGATTTGCTGAGTTGCTTATTTTTGGGATTTAACAATCCCAAGCAAACACACTGTTGATTCTGTACCCTCAGCTCTCAGAAATGAAGCTTTCAGTGTTATCAGCATGGAAACTTTCAGTCCTTTGACAAGAACATGGACAGGTTTCTCTTGAGAAGTACTGTGAAAGTACAATTTTCTGAAAACACACAATATATTCTATTTCCACTGATTTACTGTAGTGAGTGCTCATTCTGTGAGGGTATCAGCACCCACAGCACCAAGGCCTTGAGACACAGAGCCCTCCAGCACATCCACCAGCCAATTTCCAAGACCTGCCCATATGTTTATGGACACCCTGACAGAGACATCACCCACCCTGAGAACAACATGGTCACTCAGCTGTTTTTAGAGCTCTCTAACTTGAGCCCAGCTAATTTGAAGACAACTGAGCAGTGGTTCTGTGTTTAAACAAAGTCACTTTTCATTAAATGAAACCTGCTCTAGCTTTCCTACTGTTCTAGTTTTCAACACTCAATCTTGCGTCTCCTCTGTGGACTTGGAAAAATTCTTCTGATCTGCAGCTTATACCATTTCTTCAGAGGTGTCCACAGTCTTCACAGGAAGGAATTAAAAATGGGCCCTGGGAGCTCACTATAAACATTATGTTAGAACAGTGCCTGCAACAGCTGCTTCAAACGTGTACTGTACCACAGGAATCAGCACAATGAACAGCAAAGCCACCAATTCATGATCTTAGTTCACAAAATGTACCTTTAGGTGTTGTGTCAGTCAGAACCAGATCCTCGTGGCCCTGCTCCACCACCTTGATGACGAAGAGCGGGAGCCCGTCCTTCTCCTCGATGGAGCAGAGGTAGCGGCAGCGCCTATTGGCGTACCTCATGCTCCAGTACAGCCGGCTGGCCTCGTAGCCCACGGGGAACAGGGCTTTGGAGGAGTGGAAGGCCTGCATCTGCTGTGGCAGCAGCTGGCCCACGGCGTGGAAGATGAGGCTTCCCACACGGAAGGTGTGGTCGCGCTCCCCGCGCTGGACGATGCTGGCGATCTGCCGCACCTCGTCGCGCTGCACGTACACCCGCCGGAACACCGCGAAGTAACTCAGCTCCTGCTCGTGAGTTCCCTTTGGTTTGTGCATGGGGCAAAGCATGGTCTTGTCTTTAAAAAACATGCATTGTGCTTTAATGGCACAGGTAAAGTGATAAATATTGGTGCACCTTAACCTGTGGCAACCGCTGGTGGCACCCATTTTGTGACAGAACATGCATTTCATCTGCAGGCCTCTCCGCAGTGCTAGTTCCACGTTTATTAAGGCACCAGCTTGTGTCTCGTAGACTTCTGTAGACCAAAGAGCACAGTTCAAATGGACCCAGAGGTCTAAATCCAAGTTGAGAAGCCTTGCTGGTCCATCAGTTAATCCATCACCTTCCTCATGACAGAAGCAACATTTCCTATAGTCTTTAGGCACAGGGTCTGGTTTAAGGGTTGTGCCCAGTTTTTTAAGAAATTCATCTATTTCTTCTTCACAAGGAGGTTTGAATGATCCTTTAGGAATCACAATCTGAATGCTCCACTTTTTCCATTTCATCCCTTTCCATTTCTTACTGGGAGGCCGGCAGTCCTCCAGACTGCTGTGTATTGCTTTTAACCTGGGTTTGAGTTTCACTGTTACCTTCAGCTCATCCGGTTTTGCCTCTACCTTGGCTGCTTCAAACGCAGGGGGGAACATGATGGGGGGTGATGAGGGTGGAGAAACCTTTTCCTGCAGCTGAGGCAGACAATGGACATCCAAAGTGGAGATGTTGTTGCTGTACTGATGGAATGCTTTGGGCGGCCTCTCCTTCATCGGTGACTGTGGCAGGGTTGGGACTGATTCCTGATAATCAACAGAAAACTCTTTCAGAAAAAGATCCCAAACTTGTTAGTCATTGAATATAACCCAAAAACATGGGCAGCTCAGTATGGGAGAGGCTTCTCCAAATGCCTAAATTCAAGATGCACCAACAGAGAAAGATGGAAATTATCCTGAACCATGTTACCTCAGCTTGGGCTGGGATTTGGAGCAGGAAATTCTCCCAGCCTACCTAGAACATGATGCCCCCCTTTTAATACACAAGAGAAAGCACCAATAATCCTTAGTCCAGGTTCTGAATGCAAAACTCCTCAATTGCCCTCAGTGAGCTGACTGCCAGCTTTAGTTCTTAACAAGTTTTGTTACAACACAAAGTAACCATAAAATATAGCTCACAAAACTAACCTAAAGCATAAGAAACTAGTATTTGGTAGAAGTGGAAAACTTAGAATGCCACATATTTTTTTCCTGGAAACAAGTGAGGAGGAATTCCAGCAAGGTTCTGGATTAGATACAACTTGAAGACTTAAACTATTCAGTCACAGTAAACAAGAATTATACCTGCAGATATTTGTGGGGAAAAAAAACAAACAACAAAAAACTCAAAAAACCCTAAGAGAAAACAAGAACAACAAAGGAAGTTTAGATTATGAAGTGCTTAAGGTGGTTTGTGTGAATAATCTTGAAAGAGTAAATTAAAGGATCAAGAGGCTGAACATGACATTTAATTAACTTAATTAGGTACATGCTGATGCACTTGTAGAAGAATGTTACCCTGTTTGTACACAACTGAAAATGAGCTATGTGGGACACTAAAAGGATGTGGATGTACACAGTTATCTTCTCCAGCGTTGTATTTTTTTAATTCAATCCCTCCTGAGAAAGTAAGTAGGATGCACTTGAAGGAAGGCTTCAAACTTTACAGTCTACACAGGACTGTAAGAAAACATTAATTAGGTAAAGCTTGAAGGACACAGCCTGTTCTGTCCAATGGTTTAGAGGAAAAAAAGGTACATTTGATCTAGAAACAGCAGAAGACAAGTTAGTTAAAAGAAATACTCAAAACATTTTAACTCTGAGAACCTCAGCAGGATCATTCAGTCTTCAGTGAAGACTATTTCACTTTTAAAGATTAAATAGTTAGATAAATTCTAGTTTACCTTCCTCTGACACTGAATGACCCCTGACACAGCAAGAAAGGATGCCTCCTTTCTCTCAGGTGTCAGACACCTGCCCCAGTGTCTGCAGGTAGAGAACTACAGCAGAATATTGGGGACCACCTGAGAAAATTCCCCGGCTTAATTCCACCTTCAGCTGAATGAACTTCAGATATACTTCTCCAGTAATAAGAACCTCCTTTTCCTGGTCACTGTCAGCTCACAGGCTCCTTACTGGTGTTTTGGTAATCAGTGCTTTAAAATGGCAGCTTCACCCAAATAAAGTCAAGGAACAGGATCTTCCCAGTTACACTGAACAAATGAAACTCTTTTTACAAACTTGCTGCTCAATTATTATTTTCACAGCTGTAATTTTAACTGAATAATCCAAATGCAGGATATACCCCTTAAAAACGTTGTCTGTGGTTATTTACAATGCCCAGAGAACCTGAATGACTGATTTTTTGAGACTGCATCTTCAAAGCCCAGGAAGGCAGCCAAAGGTGGTGGCTTTTCTGCCATGCATCTGTCAGACACAAAGTTCTGTAAATATAATTTTTACTTCACACTGTTGATTCAGAATCTCGACAACTGAATATAGAGCAATTAATTTATAAACCTCTCAAATGAAGTGCAAGCTTCCCCCTCGGCCCCCTTCTGTTCTCCAACAAATAGCTGCAATAATTTCAGCTCACTCGGGTCTGCCAGTGTTTGATACTTACTTTGTTCTCTGAGTTTTTTGCTTGCACAGCTGCTGAATAAAGAACAAAGCAGTTGTTGCTACAGAATACAATGTCCTTCATTTTATCTGAGCCTTCTTGGGAATCCTGAGAATCAAACACAGAAGAGTGAAAGAAGTGCATTTTAATACCATTCTTCACATACTATGTGCAATGAAACAAGTCTTCCAATCTGGCTGGAAACTCTTTTATTTGTAGAACATTTGTGAAATAATGAGGGATGCTGTGATATAAATACTTGATTATTTGACAGATCTAACGTTACCACCACCTACACCCTTGTTCTTCAGCATTTCCTGCCTTTCACAGAAGTTTAACAATCAAAATAAAGCATTCTGCACCATGCACCCATCTGCTCCAGAGGCACTCCTGCAAAGCAAAATCCATTTTCTTTTATCTTTAGATGGCAAAAGAATGTCTCATTTCAGCCTAATCAAAGCCAGATCACACTTGTTTTATCTTCTGATCCATCTGCAAAACCTTACTGGGAATTCAGTGCATTCCTGCCTGCAGGAACCCTTTAGTCTGTGCAAGTGCTGGCTATGTCTTTGTGGTCTAGTCACCTCCTGGTCCTGGCATTTTTTGAAGGAATGACAGTTCCCAGTGTAAGGACAAGAGATTGCAACTGAAATTTGATTCCTGACCAAAAGGAGTGCAACTATTCCTGCTCTTACAGTTCATTCCTGACAGAGCAACGTGTCTGCCTGAGCTTTTTTTGCACTGAGGTCCCTGAAGAGGTCAGGGAAGGAGGTTGGCAGCAATTCTTTGAGAACTCCCAGAGATGGGACCTGTTTTGTGGAATGTACTGGAATTCATTTTGTATCAGTAACAACAACTGCCATTTTTTAGCTGTACTACAAATGTGCTTCAATGTCACACCCTGAATTAGGACACACAAGGAAGGGGGACTACACAGGAAGCTGAAGCCCTCTTGACTGGCAGGACAAGCAGGACTTTGTGCCATCCCTTGCTTTAAGGAGCCCCAGCTGAGTGCAGGGCCCTGCCCTGGGCACCTCAGTACTGACCTGTTTGAGGAAGGGCAAGTCTTTGAAGGATTTCCTCACACCACTGCCCAGAACCACAACCTTGCAGTGGGAGCACCAGCGAGGCCTCAGTGCTGAGCCTTCTGCCATGTTCTGGCTGTGATCCTTGTAGCCAGCCAGGCCTAGGGAACAGATTATCTGTCAGAGGCTGAATCAGAGCAAATTTATCAGAGATCACAGTATTCTTCACTGGTCTAGGGGACTAGCACACTCCAGGACAGGGCATGGAAGGAGGGCTTTAAACCTTGCCCTGATAGATAAATTGGATAAATCAGACCTAAAATAACTGTGCAAACCACGCAGAAACTCATTCTTGTGTAAAACATGACAAAATACACTAACACAGGAATACAGGCTCAAACAACTATGTCAAGTTTTCCAGCATAGGAACAACCTTTCTGAGTGATCTATTTAAAACCAGACTGGACAAATAAACCTCAAAATAATGTTAGGAATTATGGGAGAAATGCCTCCCTGACAGCAATATAAACAGACAATGGAAATCAGAGATGGGTAAGAACTACTCATGGCTAAATCCAGGAGCATCCACATAATCACGTAAGAAGAGATTTGGAACAAGAATCAATTAATGAATTCTAGAGCATGGATGTCTGAGGCTGAAACACATCAATGCTGCCTCAGCTAAACCCTGGTACTGAACACTTGGAAGCTGAAGCCCACTCACCATTGCTGTTGGCAGGGAATGGCACGTTGGGCTGCTTCAGTCCATAGGGCCCCACCATCCTGGCAGGTCCCATGGATCCTGCCTGGGGGCCCTGCAGGAGCAAGTGCTGCCTGTACTCCATAGATGGGTTCCCCCTGTGAGTGTTGGTGGCTGCCATGGAGGATGGGATGTCTGGAGCATTACTGACCTCGTAACTGTTGGGAATTCTGACATGGAGCAGGTTGGAGAATGCTGCTACAACGCTACTGATGTTCTAAAAACAGTAATAAAAACAGACCTTTGTTTATATCTGACAAGCAGTTCAGACAGCAGAGATACAAACTATTAGAAGATTGCAACAGCAGCATTATTGCACTGTAACCCCCTCAGAGTCACTATATATAAACCAAATTAACTGCTGTTGTACTCTGTGTAATACAAGCTTATTCCTTTTACCTCGGCAGCTGTGGGATGTAAAGTAATTGCTACAGAGATAAGGCCAGATTTAGGACCATTCTGGGATGGTCCCAGCTGGGAGGAGAAGAAGCCAGAACCAGGTAATGCTCCTGAACCAGGTTCTGATTTTATGTAATTCCTTTTGGCTTCTGAACCTGAAAATAAAACAGAATACAGCACATTAATCCTACACTCATGGGAATAGAGAGAAAACCAATCCTAGCTGTAAGTGTTTGCTCTGCTGCAGCCTCACCTTTCCCAGTGCTGCTGGGCAGGATGGGAATGATGGGAGATGGGACAGGTTCTGGGTTCTCCTCCTTTACAACCGACAGGTCTGGGTAGCGACTGATCTCCATTCCCACCACGCTCTCAGGGGAGGAGGAAGGAACAAAGCTGTCAGGAGTGTCCCTGTCCTCACAGTGATCTTGAACCCTGGAACAGAACCCAAAAAAGCTGTTTTGGAAATGGACTAAACTTTTGGTAGGCCGAAGTTATAAGTCATGACAGGGAACTAAAATGAACTTGCTTTTTGCTTCTTGTCACAGAACACAAGTGGGGGTTGGCCATCACCTCTGGGTATCTCACATTCCATTGCACACATATTCAATTTCTTGGGAAAGATCCACGAAGAAAAACAAAGACACTAACAAAAGCCAAACCCTCCAGTCCCCATGGCTTTATCTACCAAGGTAAAAAATGAGCATTTAATATTTGAACTGTTTTAATATTTAAACTGGCCTTTGTCCACATACAGGCTCCAGTGTTTCACAGACACCCATATTTTGGACAAGCAAGTGACAGGGAGGCAAAAGGGAAGATCTCTGCAGGGAAACTCAAGTTCCAGCCAGTGTTTCTCACCTGGGAAGCTGAGTGGAGCTGTGCAGTACCAGGCTGGCTCTTGCACAGTCCTGCTGCTGCTACAGCAGTCACCTGTCACTACAGCATCACACTAATCCAGGAAAAGCACCTATTTGTATCATTGTCTTCCACTTTTTAGAGATCAAGGTAGGAAATGCCTAACAATTTTACACAATCTAGAGTCTAGCAACGGCTGGAATCACCTACTTCACTATGCTGCTCTCTACACATGGAATGTTAAGAGTTAAAATGATCCCATTCCATTCTCTGCCCTTCTGTGGCTGTGCACAAAGGATTTTGTTTCTCCAAACCTTCACAGTCTCATCCACTGAAAGATGAGAGGATCTGCTCCAAATACCTTTTAGAAGATGTTTGAAGGAAAACTTACCTTAACTCCTCCTGGTTGTTGTGGGGTGGTGTTGGAAGTGAAGCAGGAACATCCACGGTTTTGGGGCCCTGAGCCATTGCTCTGGCTAATAAATCATCTTGTGGTCTGAAAGGCAACTGGAACTGCTTTGGGCCCAGAGCTTTGGTAACTGAAACCAGAAAGGCACAGCACAATGAGCCATCTGCACAGCTCTTGCAGTGACACACATGCTGCCTCCTTGGGTGTGGGTGGGGCCTGACGGTGACACCACTCTCAGACACTTGAGAGTTCAAAAAATTGTGACCATTAACTTCCATTTTTACAAAAACCTGCATATTTTGAGCAAACAGAGCTTGAAAGGCCTTTGAGTGTGTCTTCTGCCACTATGAGAGGATGTTTGTTTACTTTAAAAACACATAAAACTATGAAAAATCAACAATTTTGGAATAACAAAGGAAAAAGGGTGTGAAAAAAGAGGATTTTAATCACTGAATAGTCTTCACAAAGAGCCAGTATAAAGAATAGGAAGCAATTCTAGCTGTCCAAATTGGAAGCATCAGGAAGTAATACTGACTGCACACATTCTGGACAGGCTGCTTTGAGCTCACTCAACCAAGAAGCTCATGCCAGTCATTTGTACTGGACCCAAAAAACTGATCTTAAGATTTTATTTTTCATTTCTTTAGAGAGTGTCTAGCTCTCAGCATGTTTCTGAATGGGAACAAGGTAAAGGTACTGACACCTGACACTATACTGGTGTAAAATATTGCTGGCTAGCAATGATTAAAACCTTGAAAAGTGTGGGCATTTTGTTTTATAAATGAGTACTGCAGCTGAGAAGCATCCTAGGAGTAACCTGGAGGGGACTGAGGGGACACCTCCCAGCAGCCTCCAGCTTCCTCATGATGGGGGGCAGAGGGGCAGGTGAGGATCTCTTCTCTTTGGTCACCAGTGAAGGACCCAAGGGAATGCCTGAAGTTGTGTCAGGGGAGGTTGAGGTTGGACATCAGAGAAAGGTGGTTTCTCTGATGAACCACCTAAGGTGGTTCTGCCTAACCCAGAGGGTGTTTGGGCACTGAACAGGCTCCCCAGGGCAGTGGTCACAGCACCAACCCTGACAGAGCTCCAAGAGCATTTGGACAATGCTCTCAGGCACAGGGTGGGATAGCTGGGGGCGTCCTCTCCTGGGGGACTCGATGATCCTCGTGGGTCCCTTCCAACTCAGCATGTTTTGTGACTCCAAGGTGTGTTCTGCCATTTGCCACAAACAGGGCTGCCTTTCCACAACCAACACCTGAGAGCCTTACCATCGTGGCCCCCCAGCACTGCAGCCTTGCCAGCGAGCTCCTCCGTGGTGGCGAAGCCATTGACCAACTTCTGGCAGGCCACGGGCGGCGGCGTGGGAGGGAGGGAGGCCGGCGGCGTCGGGGGATTGCTCAGATTGTTCTGCTGCATGACAGGGGTTAGAGAACCATCAGTCAGGGTGGAACACAGGCAGGGAACTCGCCCTGCTCCAGTGCCAGGCAGTGTAACCCACTCACTCAGAGTTTTACACCCAGGTGTGGAACTGATACGCGGCCACAGCTGACAGCCAAGTGTGTGACAGAAAGGTATCTGCTGTCCAAGACACAGTGATTGGCATTTCTTGTATCAGTGGTATCAGGGAAATAGTGAAAAACACTGCCAAATCCATTACCAAAAGAAGATGTGGCTAAACTGTTCACAAAAATGCACGAAGAACATTTTAAAGGAATGGTTTCAAATGAGTTTTTACAGTTCCAGCAAAGGTCCCAACTCCAGCATTTGACAGCTGCTCCACAGTGACTCTCCAGCACCAGGAACATGTCAGCTTCCCCAGCTGTCCCTGAAGGGGAAGCTGCCTCACGTTCAGCACAGCATGAGCTCTCACTGAAGCAGCTACCAAGGAGCAGCAGATACTCTGCAAGTTCATACTCTGGGCTACTTCTCACCAGTTCATTCAACTGCCCATGTTTTAAATGCAAATTAAATGAAAACTTCAGGATCTGTTGTTGCTGCAGTCATGCCCACAAAGCTAATCCTCACTACTTACTTTTGACCACAACAACTATTTCTGTAGGTCCCATTCTCAGCTCACACACTGTGTAAGACTGGAGAAAACACCACTGGTTTTAACAGGTTTTTATATTAGGGTATCCAAGCAGCAAATTTGATTCTGCCTGTTCAGTATCCCACTGCCCTCCCAGTATTGCCACTCTGATCTCAGAGACTGAGTTTTAAATGCTGTGGGTTATTAACTCATCAATAAACAGTATTTGGTTCTGAGTTCCCAGGTTCTTAGTTAGGGCTTGGTGGGCAAATGAGAAAAAGTCTATTTCTCATTTAATTCACATTAAGAAATGCTTTAATGCTTTCAATGACTTTGCAAAGTACTAAGAATTCAGTCTTTTCTGCTCCACAAAATTGTAATTACAATTTTCATTATTTAGTATCCATTTGTTAAAAGAGTATTTGTAGTTTTTAATTAGTTTACAACAACAGTTTCCAGAACCAGTATCCACTTTCAGAGAATAAAACAATAATGACTGTTTTGCACTATCTAGTCTAGCAACAGAAGGTTATTTTTCTTCTAACTGCATAAAAGGCAAGAACTCTTGACTAGTAGGAATAATACCATCAACTTCTCTTCCCACAGAGAGTGCACAACAGAAATCCAGATTAAAACCATACCTTGTAAATGAGCTGGGAGTAGTAATCTGAAGCCCCATCAAGAGTAGCACTACCAAAACTTCCCACAAGTCGATTTCCACCATTTAGTTGGCCACTGCCATAGGGGAGAAAGTGTGCAAAGCTCACTCCAATTATTGGTTCCACCAAAGGCAGAAGTGAAAGTTGCTGTATTAAAATAAATAGAAAGTCAGAAATTAAGTATAATACAGAACATTGCAATTCTCCAGTCAGTAGAGTGGTTTCTAATTTGGAAGAACTGGGATTTCTCCACTGTCAGGAAATTGTCTAATACAGGACTCTGTTAAGGAATGTGGCACCCTGTTCAGCTCCAGCTCCCTGCCAGCTCATCCAGAGCCTGCCAGGAACTCTGTGGCTTTGGAACTGCCTGCCATGTCAGCCCACCTTCCAAAATTAAACAAACCCCAAACTTTAAATTCCCTGATTTTATGGAAGTTCACATTTTCCCCACCCTGTGCTCAAAATTCAACCTAAGTATCAACTTCACTTCCACTGGGAGAAATCCATGGTTCCATGTGGCCTCTGGAGTGCCTTTCCCAGCCCCTGCACACTCACCTGTTTCAGCTGGATGAAGGTATCTGCATTAGGATAAACAGCCTGCTTTTCTTCTTCCTCTTTTTTCCTTTTCTTGGACCGAGGAGCTGCCTTCTCTCCTGTCCTCTGGGCCCGCTTGTTTCTCTGCTTCTTGGTTTCAGCTCCCACATCTGCTCTCTGGAGCTGGCTGTTACTGCACCCAAATGCACCTTGCATCTGGGCTCCTGCAGTTTGCTGGTGTGAAAAAAGGAAGTGCAGCAGAATTTTTGACATGTTAATATACAGTTCACTCTGATTTACTACACAACTCTGAAAGCACAGAGTAATAAATCTCACTGGTAACAAGGTGTGTTTTACTGGCAGGTGGAACTGCTGAACTGTCCCTACAGACAGGATTATGACCTCCCATTAACACCACTGACATCTGAAAACATCATTAAAAACTCACAGGCCAGTAACATTCTCTTTTGAATAGCCCCTAAAATAAAGTTACTTGTGCATGAAACCTTGGAGGTGCCCACGAGGGCCTCATGAAAGACAGACTTGGTGGTAGAAGAAAGGCATGAAGGTTAGGAACAAGAAGTGTTGTGAAACATTTCTGGATTGTACCACTTGCTTAAACACTTCCAGTACAATCTGCAAAGCCTTTCTTCCCAGGGAAGCACAGCTGGGTAGAAGGAATCAGAATGGGACTCTAATGTTGCAGGGGGCAAGGTAAGCCAAAAGAAAGTAAATTAAAAAAAAAAATCCATTATTATTTCAAACAATTCTACATGACCCCTACCAGCAAGTCTTCTAATATTCCTATCACAGTTATCCTATCACTTCTAATATTCCTATGCACTGTTTTAACTGCATCTTTAAATTACCTGCTGCTCACTATTACCTTTACTTTAATGAGAATTTATTCCTTTTAAATACATTTAAATTCTGTTTTGAGAATGAATTTAGAGTTCAGGCAGTCAAAACTCAAAACTGAAGATTAAAATTACAATGAAATGACCAACCAGTGTAAGTGCAACCTACCTCCATTGAAAGCACTTTTCTTTAGGTCTGTTTTTAAAGATTTATCAATTAATAAATCATAGATGACTCAGGTGGAGTCACAGGAGAAAGGAGTACCCAGACATACCATGTTCTGCACAGACACATTACCAGTGAGTAATGTGGAATCATACTGTAAAATCCTGCCTTAATATTAGGAAGTGGTATTTTCTAAAGACAATTTTTTGTAGAATTTTTTTTTTTTTTGCATTTTAGTGATTTCTGAATATGCTGACCAAAGAAGCCATATTGAAATTTATTCCTTTTTCAACACAGGTGATTCACTTGTGGACAAAAGGCAGGAAAGAGGCAGAAGTTCCTTAAAGCTGTTTCCTCTGCCCTCATACAGGTAGGTTATGTCCCCACACAGGCCCACAGTAAGGCACAGACTAGGCTGGACTGCTGCTGACCACAGTGTAACAAAACCAGTACCAGGCTCACCATTGCTTCAGCTGGACTCTGCTTATCTGCTAACTTTTTATCCCCAGAAGCCTCTTCTTCTGCTCGGCCACTGTTCTCCTGTTTCTGATTCAGAAGAGAAGAGGATTTCTTGTTTTTTAGCAGGTGTTTCAGCAGTTCATTCCCAGACTCCCCTTTGGCTGCTGCAGCACCGAGTGGCTGTGCTGGGCTCGGAGCTGAAGAGGCTGCCTGGGAGGTGACTTTATCCTCCTCCACCTTAATACTGCTCGGATTTTCTGGTTTAGGCTCAGCTTGACCTGAGCATTGATCAGTTTCTGCCTTTTCCAGTTTAACTTCTTGGAGGCTGGTGGGTGTGTCCATTTTAGCCTTTTCAGCCTCTGCATTCCCCCCGGGCTGTTTCTGGGACACGCTGCTGCTGCTGCTGGGGAGGTTCCCCTCCAGCTCCGGGGAGCTCCGGCTCTCTCCTGCGCTGGATGTCGAGGGGCCCATCAGCTCCATGGACTCCTGTTCATCCTGGTGCCGTGGCTCACTGGGGGTGTTCACTGTGGGGGTGGAGGTAGCATCAGAAATGGTTGGGGTTGATGGTGCAGTGATATCTGAGTGCGGAGTTGACGGAGCTTTTATGGACTCGGCATCGTCGTCCTTTTTCTTTTTCCGTGTCCTTTTCTTTTTGCCTTTCTCTTCTGGGATTATGTCAGAATACAGCTGGATGAGAGACTGGCCTGATACTGGGATGTTTGCAGCCTGGGGCACACCAGTGTCCGACCCACATGGGGCACTGCCCCCCAGCACTGGAGATGAAGGTACAGCAGAAGGGAAGGGAGGCCTGACCTGGCTCTGAGTAAAGGCAGCCCCGGGGAGATTCCCATGAGCTTGTTTTACATTATGGAAATTGGAGGCTCCACCTGCAACAGCAGATGCATCAGGTCCAAAAGCTGCAGGTCCCACTGGCCTTCGCTCTGTGCTTTGCATGAAATTGGTGGCAGGAGGGGAGGTCACAGCACCCTGCTGCAGGATCTGCCCCATCTGCTGCTGCTGCTGCTGCTGCGGGGACGGCTGCAGGGGCCGAGGGGTTTGCATGAAATCACAAGGCAGCTCAGAATTGAAGAAAGGTATCTGAGATAAGGATGTTTTGTTATTCAGTTCAGGCCCCATCATACTGTGCTGCTCCAGCTCCATCCTCTGCTGCAGAGCTCTCTGTCGATCCACCTCCTGCATCAGCTGGATGCGCTGCCGCTCCTGCTGCTCCCGCAAGCGCTCCTTCCGCTCCCGCTCCTGGAAACTCTCACTGAAAGGGTTATTGTCCTCAAACTCCACCCTTGGGGGTGGCCCTGACTGTGCAGCTGCATTGGGGCCAGGCACAGGAGCCGGTGCACCAGGAGTAATTGGCAGTGGTGTCATTGGAGGCTGCATCCTTGCTGGATTCATGGAGATGTGACTCGCAGGGCCACTGGCAGGTTGCCATCCGGCTAAATTTGGCATCCTGGTGGGGTTGGATTGCCCAGGGATCACCACTGTGTGCTGCTGATGCTGGAGCTGCTGTGCCACCATGGGGAAGCTCTGCTGATTCATTGCTGGTGCTGTTCCTCCTGGAACCATGGGAGGCTGGGCCTGGACCCCTGGCATTATGGAATGTGGGGCCATGCCACACTGCTGCTGCTGCTGCTGCTGCTGCTTGATCCGGTACTCCTCAATCAGCTCCGCGTGCTCCTTCTGCTGCTTCCGGATCTAAACATTGAAACAGTCATTAATCTCAGCCACAAACTGGCTGTGTAAGCAGCATAAACCATGTAACTCACCACTGTAACTCCAGGACACAACAAACCTCAGGCCAAACCAGCATTTCTGCACTGTTTTTAATGCTGCACAGCCATTACTTCATCAGAAATACTCCCCCGCCCAAGACTTCACACAAAACAGCAGCGCCTCAAAGTTCTAATTACACACCAAGACTGCACTGTGCTAGAGAATATAGAAACCTAAACCAGCAGTGATCCTTGTCCTACAGATCTTACCATCCATGCACAGGATACAAACAGTTGGGGATAGGAAAAGGGAAACAGTGAGATGGATGATGTTCACACATTAACATTTTAAAAGATGTAACTGGGAAGGAAAAGTTTGCAGGAAAACAGAGATGGATATTCCCATTTGTTCACAGCCAGGTCCTCAAACACCACACATCAGATGAAAATTGCAACTGTTGCTTGAAAATTTATAATTTTTAAGACCTAAATAAACTCAAGATGGACAGTAAAAGTTATGCCTTGTAGTTTAGAGAAACAGGGGAAGTCAAGGGAAGGACACAACATTGTCAACCAGACACACTGCAGAGATCCAGCTAAATTTGTCTCTAAAAAAAAAAAAAGGATTTTCAATCCACTGGTTGATGATACACACATTACTGAAAATCTCTCACTTCTGTTCATTCCATTATGACTTCCACAGGTTATGTAGGGATAGAAAAACTCTAACATATTTTGAATTCTGTGACAGCCCTCTCCTTTATCTGAAGCAAGACTAGGACAGAAAGCTCAGGGTAACAGTGATGCCACAGGACACACAGCGGGACAGATGCACCCAAAGGTTATTTACACAATAACCCCAGGTCCAAGATGATTTATGCCTTGGCACTGACACTGCTGGATAAACAGTACCAGTGCACAGAGCCACTGACTGGATCCATCAGCCCTGCACAGATGCAGTGCTGCAGGCTCCTCCATGGTCCTGCAGCACCAACCCTGAGCTGGCTCTGTGGGGCAGCACCACAAGGCACCCACAGCACCAGAACCTCCTGCAGGGCTGGATCAGCCATGACTGTCCCTGGAATGAGCTGAGGTGTCCAAGGCACATCCCGGAGGCCCTGAGCTGAGCTGGAGATTTCAGCAGTGCAGGAGGAGCAGGGCAGAGCCTGTGAGCCCAGGCACGGTGCCACAGGGGCCATCTGGCAGTGTCTGTGTGGCTCCATGCCTGGCCAATAACCCCATCTCACATCAGCTCCAGCTCTCTGTGCCTGTGTCCAGGACCAGCCACTCACAGGGATCCAGGAGCTCTTTTCTCTCTCTAAACAGAGACTTTTCAAAAACTAACAGAGGCTTGATTACAGAAAAATTACTTGATCTGATTTGAAAGAGTGGAAAATTGCTTCCAATAGAAGGTGGTTAACATTATACTTTAAACCTCATTTAAGCTCCTACGAGGTACAGAACAAAATGCTGCTTAGGACGTGGATGAATCAACCACTGGTCTAAATCAGTGGCTAAAGGGCAGTGGATGGTTTCTGCCAGCAGTAGATTAAACTTAAATTCAAAAATTACAAATAGGAGAACCTTAATTATGGGGCAGTAAATGGATCTGCCAGCACTGTCACAGTTAGCAGCTGTTACTTCAGTCTAACTCCACCATAAGATTAGACTGTCATATGTATAATAAAGACTGGTTAAGGGGAATTTCTTTGCATTTATTCTACTTGTGATTCATTGTGGAAGGGGAAAAAAATTAAGCAGAAATAATTTACCCACTCCATCTCTCTTCCACGCAGTGGAAAGATGAGCCAACTAATATCCCATCCAGCACATACTCTGTCTTGAAGCAACACAGCAGTGAGAACTCGAGGGTCAGATACCACCCAGGACTTCATTCCAAGCTGTCTGCTGCCAAGTTTTTTCCTTCATATTAGTAAAAGATAATTCTAAAGCATTTTCATTTTCAGCAGGTCTAGTTGATCCTGACAATCATGCCAGATAATTTATAAAAAATGTCTTGAGGAACACAGCACTAACTACTGGTGGGCAAAGCATACTAACAAAACTATTACAGGTTTTATCTGACTTACTATTATCACAGTTACAATATGTGAAATTCCAATGGAAGGAATGGAAAACAAAGCCCAGTGAAAGTGGTTACATGTAGAAACAGGGGCCCAGAGAGGCTGGGAAATCTCTTCCCCTGGAGACTTAAAAGAACTTGACTGACAAGGTGCTGAGTAACCTGATTTAATCATGAAGCTACTTCTGCTTTGATCATGACTATAAGATCTCCAGAATCCCTTTGACCTGCGTTATTCCATGACACAATACTGATGATCAGTATCTAGGAATGAGACAGACCATAAAACTAGTCTAACATTAAAGATACAATGAAAAGAGATTTTCAAACTGTAAAAAAAGAAGATTGGGTTAGGAGGTTCATTCCAGCCTGAAACAAAGCCCTGCATGCTAAAACTTTTCTCTGAATGTTTCATTTTTGCTTTGCATGGTGCCAGGAACTCTGCTGCAAGTCATTCTGCCACGGAATTCCCCTCTTCCCAAAGCACTAACCCAGCTTTTTGTCATGATGTTTGCCACAGGATATTCCCTTGCAGCTCCAGTGTCACCTACCCTCCAGAGCAAAGCTGTTACACACGCAGAACAGAACAGGGAGTGGCTCCTTTAGGTAGAGCCCCCCCGTGTCTTTCAGAAGATTTAAAGGGAAGAGTCACCACCACTGTGACAGCTCAGTGCCAAGGTGCACAGTCTGGACTGCAGATATTACCTGATCTAGCTGTTTTTGGACCATACTCTGCTGCTCAGTAACATGTTTCAGCTGTTCTGCATCTTCCTCTGGGAACTCCCGGCCGGCTTTCTTGGCTGTGCGCTGCTTGGCTGAGAGGGCCTTCTTGGATTTTCTGTGGGCTCCAATCTGCTCCTCCAGGTACTTCTGCTGCATTTGAAGGAGTTGCTGTGTATCCTGCAGCCACTCCTCGTATTGCTTTCTTTGTGAATCATCTGGAGAGAAGGGAAATGAAGTGTGATATGATCTCATCCTGGAGAAGAACTCACATCCTACTTTTTAAAGCTCAAGTTTAACCATCAGGTTCCCTCCTTATTTTAAGAAACTAGTGGTCAAACTCAGCCAACTTTGACAGAGAATTTGGTATTTCAAGAAGTAGTATGTCCTTGGAGTGACTTGAGTAAATGAGACAGATACCCAAATTACTGCATTTGTGAGAGAAAACATTTCAATACAGTCCATTTCAGGACATATCAGCCAGCTGCTGAGGCAGCAAACATGCACTTGCCAGCGAGCAAACCTGGCTTAGAGAACTGCTACAGAACCCAGTGATTCCCTGCCACAGAGGAGGGGACATCGAAGATCTCTGGAAGTAGTCAGATACAAAGAGATTAGGGAGCCAAGACATAAGCTTACAGGAAACATGGCCTGATTAATTCTGGTGTTTGCAGGAAACTGTTGTATGTGCAAAATTTGTTCTTATCACCATTTCTAAGAAAAAAATTAAAATTATGAACACCATCAAATATTCATGAAGAGAGAGAAAGATACTGTCTTTGTAAAAATCACTTTGTCAGTGTCAGCCCTCAGCATGGGGCCTTCAGCACCAGTGTCATTTCCTGCCCCCAAAATAAATGCCTCTCATTTAGGCTGTAACTGAGACATTTCTCTTCTTTCAAATGAGAAATGCTCTTCTGCTACAGGCAGTCCATTGCCCTCTGATGTTTTTCTGGAGGCAAAGCAACCATGTCTGATAACACTTGACCTGCACTAAGCACAGAAAGCAAGAGGGAACACAGGTGATGGTGTCATTTGTCTCCTGATCACATTTTCAGTGAGCTGGGACACTGCAAATGAGCACAGATCTTCCTTGTGAAGATCCTTTTTTAACAGAGATACCACACAGCAGCATGGTTTCAACAGAACCAAGTCCTCCTTGTGCTCCAGTCCCTGCCACCTTCTACTCCACGGGTCACTGTGTCAGTGACAGCTTTGACTGAACAGCTCAGGGTGAGCTACAGCCTCACGGTGCTTTCAGGGAAAAATTCTGCAGAACTGATCCCAAAAACTGAGGGGACAGTTGAGTGGAAGCACTGAGAGTAACATGAGAAACATAAAAGTACCAAAATTTTAACGAGTCCCAGGTAAGAGTAACTACTACTGAACCGAGAAACAGATTTACTCAAGTGCTCTGAACCCACCAGCATCCAACCAGAGCAGGGCCATGCTGAGTGCCATGTGAAATCTCACCACAAATAATTAATACAGATAATAATGCCAAAGCTCCTTATTGCATACTCAGTGCTGCTACTCCAGTTTCTGGAAAATGGGAAGGAGTTTACTTCTGTTTCTTATTCACAAATATCAAGTGAAATATTTGTAGTGATAGAAACACTTTTTTACACATGGTCTTCTTCTCTCAACATATGCTCAGTTTTAATTCCTGCTAATAAACCTTTCTCACCACAGAGACCAGGATTTACAATTGATCTAGGGCAGCCAGAAATATGGAATGCAAAAAGCTAGTGCAGTATATTTCTGCTTTCAATAACCATGCTTCACAGCCAGGCTTGCCTAACTAGTGCCTGGAAAGCTTTTTCTGGTATTTGGTCAAATGACAATGATGCTGCACAAAACTTTCTGCTTCTGAAATAAAAAATTCCATCAACACACACAGTTTTTCTCACTGAGCTCAGAATATTCCAACACAACCCAAGACCAAGTTTCTGATACAGCAGTCTGCCAGTTAATAGATTACTGCTCTCACACAAATCCAAATAATGTTAATTTTCTGTTTCCCTCTTTCCTTACAGTGTTTTGTTGATGATAGCTTTTAGAAAAAAACTGTTAACAGCATTTACTATACACCCCTTCATTACCTAGCATCATAATTATGAATGGCTCAATTTTAAAAGGATTATTTTTTTGAGAGATAGGATCCATTTTAAAGAAAACAGAACTGTAAAATAATAATAAAAAAAAAAGAACCCCATATAATAAATTATTATATCTTTACTTACTGACAAAACCAGGACCAAAATTGGGAGGATTAGGTCTAGAAATCTGAGGTGTCAAACTTCCATCCTAGAAATTTCAGTAAAACAGACAGACAAGGATATTAAATAATGATTCAACCAAAATACCCAAGCCCTAGTTACCATTATTGAACAGTTTTGTTCCAAGCCTGTATCAAGTTGCATTACCTGTGTAATTGCCTGCTGCATATGATTTTGGCCTTCACTGGTCTGAGCCCCTGGCACTGGCTGACCCATAAAGGGAAACCTATTGATAAACAGAAAGAGGAATTTTAACCTTGCAAAGTGGCATTTCAGGAGAGACAATTTTATTATGTTCAACTTAGACAAAGCACCCAAATACTTTACAGACATTCACTTGAACTTCTGCACCAAACCTTTTTCAACATCTGGAGAATACAGACAGCATTTTGCCCTTGGTTGAAACTACTGCATTTTACATTTTTCAGAGAGGTGATGTAAATATGACCTACTGTGCTAGAACAGCAAAAACACACACAAACACACACACAAACACACAGGTCTGTATTTGTATTTTAATATTTTATAATTTAAGGAAAAACAGTTGAATGTATTTAGGTTTTATGGTCAACATCACAGTCAACTGGAGATGGGTAAATATACTCCTTGGGTGAGCCATTTATTATCATGGGGCACAGGACAGAGAAAACCCAGTTTCAAGTGCCACACAAAAAGAAGAGGCACAGATTCCCCCTGGCCCATGGACTCCCCACCTATCCTAAGGACAGTCATCATGCAGCCTGCACAGTCCATGGCTCCTTTTGTCCTCAGAAGGGATATAAGGAGAGGATGGAACTTCCACTTCTTGGGCTAAATCCTACTTATACCCAGCATTAAATGATTTGCTCCAGCGTGAGGTTCATGGGGCCACCTCCAGTTTTCTAGCACAACCCATGGGAGATGTGTCATTACCTAATTAGCAAGTGGAAAAACACAAAGAGTATCAACAGTGAAGCCATGCTGACCCATGATATTACACCTGGACACAAGTCTGATGCATTTGAATACCTTTTATAGCTCCTACTGCCACTGGCTTTATTCCTAGGAGATAATCCTGTTTTGGCACAGAATGCAAACCACATGACAGCAAGAGTTTTGCTTCATTTCCTGCAGTTTCCCTGAGCTCTGTCACTTCCTTTCACATTCTGTAGTCCTAAAGAGTGGTATCAAGTGTTGCCTACCTGTTCATGACCATTGGTGGCATCCCCATGTTACTCTGTGCCATGACTTTGTTGATCCCCTTCAGAGCCACCATTTTTGCTTTCATTATGGGATCCGTAATCGCATCAAAATCTGGAAGACAAAACCAGCAGCAGTGAATCACACAGCTCAACATCCTAAGTTATTAAATGGAAATTACTTGTTTACATTTAGTTCATACGTAAATCTGCAGGAAAACATTAACTGCATCCCTATTTCACATTAGTTGTCTTCCCCACTTTGATATTCAAGGTTAGTAAGCAGTTTCATGCATCCTGTAGGAGAAGTTAGTCCAGCAACAGCTGTCCAGCTGTTTTCAGCCACAATATACAAAGAAAACCAGGTCAGTCTGAGAGTCTGAGAAGGGCTCTAGACCAAATCTGGCCTATGACCCAACAGATTAATAAATTCTATTTACAGATTCAAAACTCAGGAAGAGGAGTTGTTTCTGTGATCTCAGCTGGCAACTGGCCCACCATCACTAATACACGAGAATGGCCTTGGTGATCACTAGAGTTACAACTTCAACAATTCTCAAAATTTAGTGTTTTGTTATCAGTTAAATGATGGTGGTGGTCTTGATTTGAACACTCAGGCTGCTAGGTTATATTAAACAAGCAACCACAGTTTTTCTTAAACTTTTTTAGTACAAGCAGAATTATATATGATATTTCTGGGCCTTGCTGAGACTGTGGGTTAGTAACAGTTTTGGATAATCTCGTTCCTTGTGACACAATAAATACTGCAAAAAATTGTCATAAAACAACCATAAACATAAAACTGATAGATCAAATATCAAAAGGTCAGCTACTGCACTGGATCACTTAATTTTGTTTACAAAGGATGCATTTACTCCCTGTCTCATGAGAACTCTAAAGCATAGAGTATGTGACACAGCTGATGTCACCAACATTATCAGCAAAGCAGTTACCCTGATCCTGGTAATGACAACAGGAGCCTTGACACAGAGCTCAGAATTCCACCTACATGCTCAATTTCCATATTCCTTTGTACCTAATAGGCAGGTTGATTTTTATTATGCCACCTTCAAGTTCTACATATTTACCTGCTTCTCGCAGTGCTGTGGATTATTTAACTATTTGTTGCTGCATTTTTAAAACACAGAGCAGAACACAAACAGGACACCCACGTACCAATATTGGGGAAAAACGGCTCCGAACGCTGGCGAATCATGGCTTGCATCTGTCTCTGCTGCTGCTGCTCCTGCCTCTCCTGATCCAAGAGGTCCTGCAGAAGAAGTGGCTGCTCCTCTAGCAGAAGTGGCCTCTCTCGGTTTTGTTGCTGAGCTAATGGCTGAGGGAGCATCATCTGCTGGGGACCAGAGATGCCACTGGGACCAGGACGGTTTGGTACAGCCACAGTCTGATTAGATGTCTGTCCTGTCCCAAAGGTATGGTTAGATGACTGACCCTGAATAAATCCTGGATTTGGTGACCCTTGAGAAAAATTATGGTTCATTCGTGGAACCATGGGCAGATTTGAATTTAAAGTGTTTTCCAAGATCTGTCCAGCAGGTGTCATGAGTGTTTGTGGAATACCTGATCCATGGTTCATTTGTGTGGGTGGCAGAGATTGAGATGGAGATCCCAGAGTTCTTGCTTCAGCATTGTCTGAGCTTTCACTCGACAGCAGGCTTGAGAGGACTGGGGTGGACCCAGAAATACTGCAGGAACTTACTGCTCCTTGAACAGGCAGTGGAGCAGATCCCTGAGCATCCGGACTAGGCACAGTTGTATCTTGACTAGGAACAGCAGGAGTTTTGTCAGGGAATTCTGGGTTAGTAGGTTGCACAGGAGCCTTTTCTCCATCCTTTAACTCCACTTCAGCAGCCTGTTGAGTACTTGTGGACTCAGTATTCCCATCACCTTTTTCATTTTCATTCTTCTTTTCCTCTTGAATATTTGGGGAAAGTACTTCTGTTTTAATTTCATTTTCTGCAGCTGATTTCTTTGGTGGAGACTGCGTCTCAGCAGGGGCAATGGTTGTATCACCTTGTTCTTTCTGTTTGGGCTCTTCTGCCTTGCCCTGGATATCTAGTTTGTCATCAATGGGGACACTAAGGTCTAGTTCTTCATTGAACATTCCTTTCTTATCCCCCACATCAAGGTCTGGGTCCGTGTATGCAATTAAATCAAATTCCCCAGATCTCAGAAGATCATCAAGGTGAGGATCATTGGTTTCCAAATTATCTAGAGTGTCCAGTTCATCTCCTTTCCCATCCTCTGTGTCCAGGTTCAGATTTTCCAAATCTTCATCATCTAAATCCTTGACTTCAACCCCATCAAGGTCTTTCACATCCAAATCTTTCACAGCAGGATCATCAGGATCAAGCTTTTCCTCCAGACCATCACTTGGCTGGTTGGGAATCTGCAAGTTTGCAGATTCATCACTCGGTGCAGATGTAGACAAAGATGGTCCTGGGAAAGCATCAGCAACCGGCTGAGCCAGCGAGCGCATCACCAGTGCAGGAGGGTTCTCAGGATTGATTTGATCCTGCTGGGACTGGGACATGTGCTCCAAACCCGCAGCCATCTGCAGCTGGCCTGCTATTCCTTGAGGATTGTGTCTCAGCGGTTCTGCCTGTCTGGGGCCTGGGAAATCCTGCCTGGGCAGGAAGCCGGGGTGCCGCTGGTGCTGAGCTGCTGCATCCAGCACAGTGGCAGCAGCAGCAGCAGCACTGAAGGGCAGCCTGGGCCTGCCATCAGGAGCTCTGTGGCGCAGCTCGATGAACGCCTGGCCCAGGATGTTGTGCTGCTGCACCGGAATTCCCTGCGGGGGAAAATGCTGCGGCATCCCGGGGGCGTTGTTGATCTGGGGGCTGCTCACAGGCCGGGCCATGTCAATGGACAGGGATCTCCTCAGCTGGGGGGGAACTCCAGGGCGCTGCAGCGGCTGCTGGGGACCCAGGAAACGCTCCTGGCCCGAGGGTGGGCCGTGGCCACCTCCTGGAAACCCGTATCTAAAATAAAGCATCAAAGGCCAAATCGTCTTTTTTCTCAGTCTTGCGTGACTAAGTAGCTGTTCAGCAAAATGCTTTACATGATGCATTCATCAAGATATTGAAATAAATGTTTTGACTAATTATACTTACATTTAAATGAGCTTTATGACTACAATAAAATAATTGCTTTAATTATGTTTAATAAACAACCTGTTTTCAATTTCAATAATAATAATAATGGATAGAAAACTGTGACAGCCAGAACTAACCTAGTAATTAAAATACATGTTAATGCAATTCAGAGTAAAAAAACCCCAGTGTGTGGATTTAGAAATTACTGAAATAAATCCAGATACTGAAAAAATTAATTTCTGAGATGGCAATGTATGTTGATACTGGTATTCATTTTACATTGTAGCATTCACTGTAAAAATGCCACAGACAGAAGCTGATGTTTGCTTACACACTCATTAGAAATTAATTTATTAATTATTATGACATCAAAAATAAAGTCTGATCTTTCACTTTTTTTTAGAAATGCCCCAAAAGCCATGGACAACAAGATGTTTCATGCCATATAAGTGTGACTAGTTCTGCAGTTTCTCCATTTATTTTTCTGAATTACTCTCAACAAAACAGTGTAAAATACTTTGTGTAAAGCACACACTCTAATGCTCCAGGAAAACCCACTGCACGTACGGAGTTCAGGAAGGTTACCAGCTCCCAGAGATAATTTTTCATCCTGTCCAAAAAGCCTCCTTTCCCCAACTACCCCTGTAACACCCTGAGTTTAAGAGATCCAAGAGCTTACCTCAGACCATGGGGTCTCATCCCCATGGTGTTCATGTCTCCTGGGAACTGGGGCCTGTTGAACTGCCCATCCCCAGGGAACGGCGCACGCTGGTCCTTGGGGTACATGGAGAACCTTGGCCCACCTGGAGGGACCACAGAGGACCTAATATTGCCAGGATAGGGAGGAGGGGGGCGGTTGAAGATCTGATTTAAGTTGTCTTGCTGCCAGTGCTGAAGAGGGGCTGCATGGGGAGGAGCTGCTGCGTCCTGCAAGGCCTTTTCCTGGCGAACTGCGTTCTTCTTCTGCTGCTGCTGCTGCAGAATAATCTCACGGAGCTTCTGGCGCTGTTTAAAAGAAAATAAATCATTATACTTGACACTGCAACTGACATCTTTTGAAGTGTTACACTCTGCTAGGTTTTCGGAGGAAAGAAATTCTTCACTTGTTACAGGAAAATATTATAACCAACCACAATCACCTCAGAAATGAGGAGGGTTGGATGGTGCAGGGTGCTGGTAACCCAACTTAACATCCAGACCTCTTGGTAAAGTGTATGGTGTGATCTCATTCTACCAATTAACATGGAAACAACTCTCTTTCCAATTTTCTATTCCAGTAATGCAGGCCCCTTCAGCACAGGCAAAGTGCATTCTGAGGGACAAAGGTGACTAGAGATCCACTGAAGAAAATTCATCAAGAAGTTTTTACACCACAGCTGCAGGATTTACTCTAACTCTGTATGATAAATACCACCAGTTTTCCATTCAATTCACTTCCCATTTCTCCTTACAAACAAAAGATTGAGCAGCTTTCCACAAGCTGAATGTAATTCCATCTCTCTGCAAGAACTGTTTGCCAAACATTCATGGATGGAAACCTGGAGTGAGTGTGCCTCAGGAAGAGCAGTGACCAAGGGAAGGATTCACCTCAACACGCTGGCCAACTGCAGAGTCAGACATGTGGTCTGAGATCTTTGCCTGTACTCCCTCCTCCAGCCAGTGAACAAGTCACTGACAATCAGTTCCACACCTCATTTGTTACAGAACAGAACAAACTGACCTTTCAAAATGTTTTTTTTTTCCTCAGACTACAGCTAAAAGCACTATTACCAACCATCTATGTCTTCAGTGGCTTCAAAAACAGCCTTTGCTTCTTCTTTTGGATCTTGTCCAAACTCCTTAAAAATTACTGATATTTCTGTATTCTGTATGTTGGGGCTCTATGCAGAAGCACCAAACTAACATATTAAGTAAATTAAGATGCCTCTTACACAGAGTTACATTTATGCCAAGAAACTTCAAGTACTAACAAGAACAGGGGAAATTCTCCAACTTCCAGCATTCTAGTATCATCAGAATTCTCACCTGTCTTAACTTCTCAGTATCTGCTTGAGACATATTCATGGTATTCTGTGTATCTGTTACTCCCGTGGTGGGTGCCGGGCCAGGAACTTGTGAAACTTTGGGGAACTGCTGTCCTTGAGAAGTCATTGGAGAATTTCCAGATGCACTGAAGGTGCCCTCAGATCCAGGCCGCGGCTGCTCGGCGGCATCATGGCCCAGCTGAGCAGCTCCAAAAGATTCTGGCTGAGGTCTTGGAGTCATTGGTGGCTGATCGTAGGGGTCACGTGCTGGAGTAGCTGCACCGTGGCTAAATGAATCTGTTATTGCAGGTCCTGCAGACCTGGGAGTTTGAGAACATGGGTCTGATGGCCTGACAAAAGTGCCCTGCAACCTGCTCGGTGGTGTCTGCATGTAAGGATCTCTATTTGGTATTAGTCCTGGCCTTGTCATGGCAGGTCTGTTAAAACTCTCAGGAATCCCTGGCCTTGGAGTAGCTGGCTGCTGAGAGTAAGGATCACTGAGAACTGGCCGTGGTGTTCCAGGAGGTTGGGCATAGGGATCAGAATGTCTCTGGTTTGCTGGGGACTGAGCAAACAAATCTGCTGGTGGAGCAGGTCTTGGTGTCGGCGGCTGCTGCATGTATGGATCCACAGTGGTGGGACGAGGAGTTCCTGGGGGTTGGGAGTAAGGATCAGCAACTGGCCTGGGAGTACCTGGAGGCTGGGAGTAAGGGTCCTGAGAAGCTGGCCTTGGGATGGGCCCAGACTGAGGGAAGGAATCTCCCTGCTGCCGCACCACCCGCGGCGGATGGGCAAAAGGCTCCTTCATTGCAGGGTGGGGAGTGAGGGGAGGCTGGCTGTAGGGATCACTGGCCTGGTTGTGGGAGAAGTTATCCACCGGCCTCGGGGTCAGGGGGGGCCTCTCATAGGGATCCACAGCAACGCGCCGGGGCGTGCCTGGCATGGAGGAGTAGGGATCCTGTGGGGACTGAGGAGGGCGCAGAGGAGTTTTGAAAGGTCCAGGGCTCCCATCCACAGGAGCAGGAGTGGGAGTCAGTGGAGGCCGTGCATAGGCATCAGCAGAGGGTACTCTCTGTCTCTGAAAGCTGTCAGTCCTAGGCGCCGGCTTAGTGAATGGATCGCTGCTTCCAGCAGCCAGAGGAACCTTCCCTGACTGCTCCAGCACTACGGGTGACCGTGGCACTGCCAGAGGTTTGGAGAACTGCTCTGATGGCATCACAGGCCTGGGTGTGTCTGGGGGCTTTGCATAGGGATCGCTGCTACCTGGGGAGGAAGAACACGAGTCCCTGACCGGCGAGGGCCTGCTTCCCGAGGGCTCCCGAGACAGGGAGGACTGTGCTGCACAGGGATCTAACGGGGCTATGGGGTTCCTTCTAACAAAGTTCTGGTTGATGGGCGCTGGTCTGGGTGTTCCCACCATCTTAGCATAGGGATCCATCGGAGAGGGAGGCCTTGTGTTTGTGGAGCCTGCAGAAAACATCTGTTGTGACGGAGTCTGAGGAGTCTGAGACTGAGACAGCGAATCGTGCACTGGGATTCGGGTGGGAGTGGGAGGTGGGGCTTGTGGCTTTAGGAACACATCATCTGAGGACGCCGATGTGGGCGTAGCAGGGAGCTGCTGCTTTGGGAACAGATCCTTGTGGAATGTCTGCTGAGCAGGAGACATACTGCCATTGCCAGTCTGCGGCGTCAAGGGGCTCTGGATCCCACTGCTGGGTGTGTCTGAGCCAGACTGGTTCAGGAGCTGCTGGGAACCAAACTGCTGCTGCTGCTGTTGCTGCTGCTGTTGTTGCTGCTCATTTTTCACCTGTTCAAGCTTCTGTGTGGCTTCTATTTTGGCCTGCTGCTTACTTTTTTGCCGCATTTGCTGTTTTAAAATTATGAGAAAAAACGTTACACTTCTAAGTTTAAGGTATACAAATCCTTCTAATGACTGAATCTATAATTAAAACTTTAAGACACATCCAGTATCAGTTACAAGTAATTTCTAATTTTAAATGCAATGGGAGCAGAGAGTCCAGCTATTTGTGAAGTTCAATTACCTTGACATGTCATCTTGCTTGCCTGGGAATAAGCATTTTCTAGGTTGTCTAAAGAGCATCACTGCTTTCCAACCTTATGCTCTGGAGACAAAGGTTACTGGTGTGGGCTTTGAGAGACACCCAGCCCCATGTGAGCAGTCTGCAGGACAAAGTTACTGCAATACAAGGTATGTGATAAAAACCTACTGCACCGGCCACCCGTGCAGAGAAAGGACAACCTGTTTCTATAATACACAGGATTTAAGAGTCAAAATTTAAAGGAAAGCTTTTTTACAAGCAGTAATCTTCTGATAACATCTATTTTCTTCCCAAGCAGAATGGCTGACTGGATACTCTTCTACAAAGAAAGATTCAAATTGATTTTATTACAACAGATTCCAACAACGCAATAGAAAGCAGGGAGAAAATAACAAAACGCCCTAAGTGCTACACACCTGTCTGAATTTCCATTCCTGCTCGTGTTCTGATTCCCTCTGCTTTAATGGATCCTTAAAGAGGTCGGAGTCGATGCGTGAGCTGGGATCAATGCTATCCTGTTGCTGCTGCCTTTTCATGGAGTCATTTGACATCTGTACTTTATTGATGCGCAAAGCAGCTCTATTATCTCTGGCTTTTTGCTGGAAGAAGAGAAAAGATGCAGTTAGACTTATTTTCTTCTACTAAGTGTGCACACTGCATCTCTTATTCCTGTAAAATCTATCACCAATTTATTTGTACAGCCTGTTTTAATCACACACATCCTCGTGCAAATGACATTATGCACTTCAAAAAGAATTCTAAAGAGAAAATACTTCACACCTCTGCAGAAATTCTGTGTTTAACATATATGGAAGGCACTAAGAGGTTACTAACAATGAGTAAATTAGCAAATCTATTAGCAAAGCTTTTCTGTACACACTGTGCTGTGCCAAGAAATGGTTAATCCCACCAGTTTACCTTTCAAATCACATTTTGGTGTGGTCTACAACGTGAAGGCTGAGCACAGCAGATGATGTTTGGATCAATAAAGGCCACTAATGTGGAGAACTTCAGTGACAAGAAAAATGCAGTGTAGTCCATTAAATGACCGCTAAAGATCTGAGTCTGTTAACAGTTAACAGTATAAACACAGGATGTGGGCTTATGGATCAGGAAAAACTGAATGGAGACACAGCAATTCTTCTTCAATGAGGCATTTTACAGCCATAGTGACACTTTAAAGTATCTAATGGAAGTTTCAAAGAGCCTGTTTTACCACCAATCTAGGATGTGATTTCTTTTCTGAACCAAACCCTCACATCTTCTTTTTCACCAATTTATTTGCAGCTGTCAAGTAGGGGTTGCCTAGAGGAAAAGGCTCTAAAGCTTTCCCCCCCAGCAATGAAATAGTAACATGGATGAGAGCACCCATGTCACAGCAGCAGAAAAATCACTGTCATTTTTCCCTCTAAGTGATGGGATTGTGCATGCTAAGTAAAGTAAGAAGCCCACAGTGAAAATTTACTAACACTCCTCTGAAATTCATCTCAGCCTTCACTCAACCCCTCACAGTGCAAGTCCCTCAGGAGAGGCACCACAGCAGCTTCTTGAGTGCACAGTGCCAGGAACAGCAGCAGGAGCTGCATGGCAGGAGCACAAGGACTGTTCTGGGAGGAATTGAGCACATCTTGCTGTGTAAACACTGCTGTGCAGGAGCATGCACTCTCCTCCTGTACATAAGGGACGTAACTTTTGCTGCTGACTTTTGGATACCCATCACAAGGATAGGACTGCATTTTTTAACAACCATGAAAAATAAAGCAATCAGTAATAGAAATAATTGTGAAGTGGTAAATGCCACCCATGTAAGTGGTTATTATCTTATAAATACTACAAAGAAGGAATCACCAAGAATAACTATAGCAAGATGGGCAAGATGACACAGAGGTCCAAAGGTGCAGAAATTGCAACACTGAATAAAAAGCAGAATAATGATGATGTCTCAGTGATACAAAGAAGAAACGAGAGAATTATTCTTTCAAGTGGAAAGGGTTTCAGAAAGATCAAGAACTCTCCTTCTCACAATGAGTTTGAGATATGATTTATCCTCTTAAGCCAGAGATAAGGACAATTTGAATTTGGACAGCAGAAGATGATGTAGTACTGCTAAACTCTGAGTCACCATCATGCAGAGGAATGAAGTTGGAACTGTATGAAAAAATGGCAGGTGGGGAAGGCTTAAGAGACAGAAAACTGCAAAATCCACAGAAACCTGCAAAATGACAATGATCATCCAATTGCTGCTGTGAAGAAACAAAGAGGAGAACCACGAGATTATGGAAGTTAAAGAAAAGTACATTTGCCAACAATTGCTGGGAAAGCCCAAAAGAATCAGTAATATAGGTTCTGAGAGTTGGATGCACAGAGGCTTCAACAGAGGCTTCAGCAAAGCTTAAGGGTCATCCCCTTTGAATGGCAGAAGTTCTGCAGGATGAAATCAATGACCACGTAACTCCAGACAGCTGCTACAAATACTGTGTTCACTCAGATGTGAAGGTGAATGATTTTGGGGAGAAAAACTGAGTCCTCGATGGTACCACAAAATGGTACCAGAAAAGTGTGTATCAGAAGGTAGTAGAAGAGTTTCCATACAAAGCAATACAAGAGAGTAAGCAGAGAAAGGGAACAGTAAAGCAAGAACACAAGGAGTAGAAGTGAATGAGGAAAGCAGAAGTGTGAGCACTGACACCTCTGGAATTGTTAAGTTCAAGAGCTGAAAGACTTCAGCAAGTCAAATGGGAAAAAAAAAAAATAGCCCAGTGAGAGATGAGACGATGAAAGGGAGAGGAATCTCATGATCAGCTGCTATCACCCTTCTGAAGAAACTGGTGAGATTCTGTGTAGAAAGAGACAGAGCAAAGATGACTTGAGGCACAAATCAAATGCAGCTGAGAGGCAGTGGGAACCATAAATGGCTCATCTCAGCTGATACCTTTAGATTGCACAGTACTAACAGAGTTTATTCCAAGACTGAAAACCAAAGAATACAGATAGAAGCATTCAAACTTCGAAGTTAAATTAAAAAAAATTGGAGTAAGGGAACTTCCACTAAACCTAGAACTTGAGTTATTAAAAACAAAACAAACCAAACCAAAACAAAACAACCTTAATATATGTTTGCTGCAAGCATGCAAATGCAGGTGGGAATTGTTCTTACCACATAGGGAGCCCTCTCCTGAGAGCTTGCTTTCCTCCACAGTTTAGCAATTTGCTTCACTCTTGTAGCCCAGTCTGCAAGCAAAAAGTGTGTCAATACACAAGGCTATAAGTCTGTCTGAGATACTTTCAAATCAAGATGCACCAATTGCTGCAATATATTCAACTTGATTCAGTAAATCTCTCACCTGGGAATTCTTCCTTCAGGTTAGGGAAGTTGATATTTGTATAGAGAACAGGTGCTACAGTTGCCATTTCACCCAAAGCTTCTTCTTTCTCCCACTTCAGGGTGCTTCTCTGAGCATTGGACATGGTGTCACCCTCACCTTCCAGGGGTGGAGCAGCTGGTGCCCATGAGCTGTTGGGATCACTCACCATTGGATTGAACGCTGGATTCTTATCCCTGACAGACCAGAAAAGGGGTTTGTTTTAGAGATTGTACAAAATCAACAGAACAAACCAACCCTCAATCAGCAAAGTGCTCACTCTGTTTGCTATTTCAGCAGTGAACACTCTGCAAGAAGACACAAGGTTTTGTGGTGGCTGTCAAGAGCTAATAATATCACATTATTAGCAACCAACAACGCCCCCCAGCTGTTTTTGTTACTCATATTTATTTTTTCATGATAAATACACTAAGTATCTTTTATTCCCCATCTGGACTCACCTGGCATCAGTGTATGGCTGCTGTGTGATGGGGGAGAAGGTGCCCAGCCCACCTCCAGCAGCCAGAGCCGTGTGAGGGAGATGAGGGCTGGGGCCAATCAGACCATTCATGAGGGGCACTCTTGGAAATGCATTCTCTCCTGGAAGAAGAAGTTTAAGTCACTCATTGAAGATATCAAGGGTGACTGCTTCTAAGGCAGAGGCACCTTTCACTGAGAAAACCCTCTCGTGAAAAACCAATCACTTTCAAATTTTACAGCGCTGACCTTATTTTTTGGGGGAAGATTTTAAATTAGTTTAAAATCCTTCCCTATAAGCTTAAAGGATTCTTTTCTATTCTACCACATCCCTGCTCAGGTTTTATTTTTCTTGTCTAAAATATAATTTTTTTCAAAACTGAATTCCCAAACCTTTTGCAGTAGCACATGCCATGGTAGTGCACTTTACATTGAGGTAATAAACTTTAAAGCTAATGGTTTTCATGTTTGTTAGACCCAGATCCAAGCAGCAAGCCATGGAGAAGGTGGTCTGCAGTCCTTGCAGGATGATCACTAGTCACTTGAATTAAACATCTCCTCTTCTGAGACTCCTGAGCATTGTACCAAAGTAAGCCTCATTATCCCCTAACTCCCTAATTTGTAACCAATGAAACAGATAACTACTCAAATGAGCATTAACATTTTCTAATTAAATGTCCAGTCTAGCAGTACAAAGGCAGAAAATGTTATTTATTTGATTACAGCATCACAAATGTGGCACAGGCAGATTCATTCCAGCAGATGGTATTTGCAGATGTTACTACACAGAATTAACTCTGGCCTTTGGATCCCATCACTTAAGTGAGATTAGAACTGTTGCCCCAGTATTTCCTTAAAAGCACAGAAGTAGCTCAGCAATCAGATGCATCTGCAGGATGACACTGTATCATTCTCCCATTTTTGGAGACTGTTTCTGATCTACAGGTTATGTAAGCTGTGCAGCAACTACAGCTGCAACACAGAATTTAAGAGAATGGTACTGTGCTGGTAAACACAGCAACTGTCTGTGAAGACCTGGCAAACAAACAGGATGGAGTCAGGCCTCTGGTTTGCACTGTGTGCTCCCAGGTCTCTATGAGAAGGGAGCAATAATTTTATCTGAAATTGCTGAAACGTGATGCAAGCTGCCCCATTGCTGAGGCATGTATCTCATGAAATGTGTGGATCATTCCACTGGAGCAGAACCAAACTGTAAATCTAAAACTTTGTTATCATGGCAGTTCCCACAGGGAGGAGCTGAACAATCTCACAGAGCTCAAGTGCTGGAGCTACCCCCAAGTACTCATGTAACTGGGAAACAGGCAATGGTACCTGCATTATCTTTTGCTTTAAATCAACTCATTATTTACTTTAAACACTCTCCTTTCTAAGAGGTTTTGAAGTATTTTGTTCTGATCCAACTAGGAAACAAATCACTTTTCTTCTTATGACTAATTCACTGGTCAAATCAATTTGCATTGTCCTTGTAGTACCAGTGCAAAAGAGTGGACACTCTTACATGAGCTCATGGAAAATCCACTAGAGGTGATGTCTGATGAGAAAAGGAGCACATTCCATTATATTCACACACACTGCTTCAAAGAACAGCTCTACTGATAACAGTAATAAAATTGCTGTCTCTTGCCTTCCATACAAGAGCAAGATGCTGTACCAACTCATGGTAATTTTAGTAGTAATGAAGAAAAACTGAAGTATAATTTCCAAGATAAATTTTAAATTTGTTTAGCCTCCCTTCTATTAGGACTAGCTAATACATTAAACTGAATTCTACAGAAATTAAGACTCAGTAAATCAGCATTACACAGACTCTAGCCTTACCCTTGAGGAGGTACTCAAAAGTAATTAAAAGAGTGAAGTCAGAAGAGAACACGTGCTTTATCACAGACTACTTTCCAAACCATCTAAGTGTCAGCTAAAATAAAGCACCAATGTCAGAAAAATCTCAAATAACTGTCCTTTTCTATTAGGAACATTTCATGGATTCTAATCACATACTCCCTTCAGAACAGGTTTAGAACACTATTTCCCAAATTAACAACGGCAGATTCCACAATTTTGCACAGCAGAAGGTGTGTCCTACTTCCACATCAGCATTTCAAAGGTGCACAACTCTCACAAAGCTGCAGAGGAACATACCTTGGCTGTGCAAGGACATGAGCTGTGGTGGGGGAGGAGGCTGTGGCAGAGGAGCTGGCTGTGTGGCTGCTGGACTCAACACAGCTGTGAACAAATCTTCAACATCCTTCCCTCCCAGCTCTGCAAAAAACACCCTGCATGAGCTGCTGGCATTGCTTGGGAACAGTGTTCCATAAAAGACATGGAGGATCAGAACACGTACCTGGGATTTTGTACAGTTTGCCAAGAATAGCACCTGGACAAAGTGAAGGAAACACAGGGTAAGTAAAACCATCAGAGGAAGCAAGAAAAGGAATTGTGCAACCCAGTCCAATAGAGATGTGTCATTTGGGGGAAAGAAAAAAAGGAAAGATGATTCCTACATAAGTTCTGTAGCAGACCAAGATTAAGGACAAAGAATTACCATCTGTGACCATTTTGTCCAGCTCTGGACTGAGGATTCCATCCAGCTGCTCCTCACTCAGTGGCCGGGAGCTCTGGTTGACGTTCGGCTGAGGCAGAGAAGAAGGATCATCAGAGATGGGGCCAATATCCAATCCAGCTGGAGGAAGAAAGAATATTAAATTAGACATGAATAGCAACATTTATTAATATTGAATAAAGAGCATAAACCCTGTTTCCTTCCCCTAGAATTCAGCTGTCAATTAAATCAGGATTTCCTAATATTTGGAAGGTAAGGCAAAACAAACATTGATTAGAAAAGGTTAAAAAAAACACTTCCCAATCTTTGCCTCCAGTTTATTGTATTGTTTGAGGAGTGTTAATTGAATATAATGCAAATGGAAGAATGGGAAGTAAGACTACTGAGTGTAGGTTCAGCATGGTTTTGAATGTAAAGGTTTCAGTATATAGTTCCACTTTAATTATTTTTCACATTTTGAAAAGAATCACACCAATGGTAAACGTGGTTCATCCTCATGTACCTTAAGGTACATTTCAAATGTTCTTCACTTTCAAATTAATTACACAAAATATTTACTGAAATGCTGTTGAGGCATAGCCAACATAAAAAAAGTTTTAAGTTTCTCTTTCAAAAACAAATCCTGACTATTATGGGTTACATCAAAGTGATTTGTAGGCACTAAGAAAACATAACTCACTACATAAATTTCCTAACATCCCTTCCCTTACAAGTCAATAAATCGACCAAATGACAAAAATCTGGGAAAAAAGAACTATGTCCTTTAGTATTTAAAATATACTTCTGTAATAATTACTAAATAACCCCAAATTTAAAATAATGACACATGCCATTCTACTTATTGTCAACCTGTCTTTTATATAAAGTGATGAACCATAATCCAGTGAAAACAAAAGGATACTGACTGCTTTAATCATGCTTTAATATACTCACATTGATAAAAAATGCTTTCCATTTACAAAATATACCACTATGATCAAAACTACACACTACTACAGGGAGCAATACTTACAGTGGCAGCAAGAAAATGCATGGGTTTGTATCATGAAACACAAAAAAACTAAGGAAGGCTTTCAAAAGCTGTAAGCAAAACTTGATGCAGGACTCTTAAAGGCAGAGTGCAGAGTTTAGAGGTTGTGTTAGACTCAAACACCACAGAGTGGAAAATGAAACATGAATTAGTGACACAGTAAAGGAGAAGTAATTTCTACACATGCAGTTCTTTCAGCTAAAACCACTAGGAAAAGAGGGCTACTGCTAACCATGGATCATCCATTGTTTAGATTCTTACCAAATGGGGAGGGTGAGTTCTCAACCTGGAAAGTGCATAAATCAAGACCTACAGGACCCAAACCAGATAAAATGGATGATTACAACACGAAAACAAAAAAAAGTAAAGAAAAAGCTGCATGCTGAAAAAAGCTAGGCAGGTATGAGAGACAACAGCAGCTACATTTTATCCTGTCTTTAGCAGCAAAGCAAAGACAAAGTCAAAACAAAATGCTGAGGAGTCTGGGCTTTTTTTTTCCTGGTAGAATAAACCAAAATCATTCCAAACCAACGTATTCTCAAGATATGAAAATTGTATCTGAAAAGACCTAGAGCATAACCTACAGATACAGTACAAATACATCTATAATAAAGAGGAAAAGAAAGGAAACAATTACTAGAGAGACCCTATGGACACACATACCTGAATGATCTCCAGACTTTACCAAATCATCAGAAAGTATTCCAAGAATATCATCGTCAGTATTTAACACCTCAGAAAGATCAGCTAAAGGATCGTCAGTGCTGCCTGTAAAAGATGCAATGAACAAAATCAACATTTCTTCATCCCTGGAGATGTTCTAGAGCTGCAAACCCACCAGGCCCTAAGGGTCTCCCTATGCTATCCTAAAGTGCAGGTGGTCCCTGGGGTCAGAGCCCTCCCTGCCAGGACTGAGCCTCCTTCACCTGCATCTTTTCAGTGTTTTTAGCAGGGATAATGTGATCACACCATGTGAATCAGAGACTGGATGATTTCAGAGGAAAAATAAACCCAGAATCTACTCTGAACTTGCAACCTCTAAGACACAAAGGCTCACAAATGTATAGGCCAACAAACAGGTTTTATACAGGACAGCTCACAGTAAATCTACAAAGAGTATTTCTGTTTAAAAGGTAATCAGCTTCTTCTTTTATCACCACTCTCTTTCTTAATACAGAAGCAACTAATTCCTACACCCTGATAGGGAAGTGAAATCTAAGAGAAGGAAGCAAGAGTAAACAAAGAGAAATTGAAGATGCAGAAGAAAACCTGAAGGAGCGAGAACAGCCAGAGGTAGAAGTCATGTTTGTTTGCCATCTAGGAAAAACTGGCCTGGTCTAGCAATAAATTCTTTAATATTAAATAATAAATTCTGGATACTATTATCTTCTTGACCTCCAATTCACTAGAGAGGAATTACTCCAAATGGCCCATCTGGTTTTATTAACTAGTTGCTCTGGACTATTACAGATGTGCAACATTTGCAAAAAATGTTTGACAAACAAATAAAAGTTGAGAAAAATATTTTTCAGTAAAACTGCAGACTGTCATGGCTACATGAGCAATCACTGCCAGACCAATAAAACATGATGAGAAGGCAAATATAAATTAAACAGAAAAAAGGGATTAATACAAATGATAAAATACACAGTGTGGAAAACAAATATATGACCAGGCTGAAGAGGGACCAGAAAGCCAAAGAACAAACACATTTCACACAAATACAGATGTATTTTCCATTGTTACAATCCTACTGCTCCAGGAAAGCATACAGCTTAATTCAGAGCCTGCTGCCAAGGATTTACTTCTATCAGGAGGTTCCTTTCCAAGCTGCTAAGTTTAACAATGAATTACAAGTGCCTTCTGCTGATTTTCAGAGACAACCCTTTTCCCTTCTTCCATTACCAAGTCAAAACAGAAATTGCTTTTCTTCACTTTACTATTTTTATTCTTCACTTTTACCCTTTGTAATGCAGACAAGATGAAACCATCCTCATTCAATCAGGTTTTATATCTGCCACTCAACAAGGTGGATCACTGAGCCAGTGCAGACCAGTCCTTTTAAATGTACAAACAAAATACAGCTCCTACTGATACCAGCAAAACTACCCAAAAATGCCTCAAAACCACACCACTTTGCAGACACAGTTACTTGAGTAGCTGATAAAAAGCATTGTTAAATATAAGTCTCTCAACAGAACCTGGCTGCTGGGGTTTGGTGCGTTGTTTTGGGGGTTTTTTTAAAGTTTGTTTGTGTTTTTTCAGATACTCGTTTTCATTCGGGCAATTTGGTTTAATTTTGCAAGTAACTAACCCCAGGCACCACAAGGTGATGTAATGACTTCAGCTGGCTGAAGGAGACTGATTTTAGCCCTTAATTTTTCTCAATTCCTGCTTGAAGGCAGCTAAGTATGAGGGAGAAAAAAGCCCATGAAAGAAGCACTGGGACTGTATTGGCAGCCTTTAATTCTTCTGCAGTATTTTATTTTATGTTATGATGCTTTTCTCCACAGCTCTTGTGCTAGGGGATGGCCCCTAACAGTTCAACTTCCAATGTGAATATAAACATATTGTCCAAGCAGCTGGGAAGAGCTCAGGTGAAAAGATCTGATGTTTAAACATACAAAGTTTACCACCTGTAGCTACAAATTGGCCACGATTAAATTCAGGCTTCAAATTTGAGCATCTCTAACTATGAAGGAAATCAGATTCCACAGTGGCCTTCAGATGAGAGAAGCTGGAAAAAACCATCCTGCATTCAAAGTGGAGTTTGGTAAGTCTATAAAAAGACTTGAGTGTTGGTGACAGCAGAGGGATAGAGTCTATAATCCATAAAACTCATACAAGACATCTAATCTAAAGCATGTTTTCACTTTTTTTCTTCTATTTTTTCCCTGTTTTAATTCCATGTGTGTTAAATATTATCTTGGAAACAACGAAATCACTTGAGTCAGCTGCTTCAGATCACAATCAATAGCTAGTTGACATCTGCTGCCAAACAAATAGCTCAATACTGCTCATTAATTTGACTCTTTTCAGAATGGAGATGAAAGCCAAGACAAAGCAAAAAGGAAAATAATTTTATTGTAATGCTGGATGTCTAAGAGAGTACAGTTCTAATGCTATCTTGTGATCCTGATCCCTCAAATGCAGTTATTTATTTCTGAAGTTCCAAAATCATAAAAATGCCTCTCCCAAGGCTGAAGCCATCCCAAGATGTTTAATCACACAGTAACATTTCTATCTATAAAATGTCCCAGCAACACCTGAATCGGTTGCAGAGACTCAGACAACTCCTCTTCTTTTGTCTAAGGACAATTTTTTTAGCATTCTCTGGAGACCTCACTTGAACAGATGACTTTTGCAGCACTTCCAGAAAAAAAATACACTGAATTTAAAGCTATTTCAAACTAAAGGAAAGGTCACGTTGCCAGAGCCTTCACAGAACACACCTCATCAAGTGGCTTCTTTTTCATCAGGGACACACAGGTCAGCAAACTCAGGAGAGAGGCAGGGAGCCCTCAGAATGCAACAGCTCTAAATCAACCCCTTCAACTTCACCCATGAACAGACAGCAAGGCCTGTGAGCAAACCTTTGCACTCTGCTCCAGCACTGGGAAGGGATTTTAAGGGTTGGTGCCCTGCAGAGCAGAGTGCACAGAGGGCCATGTGCCATAAAAACATAGCAAAGGTGAGTTTTCTAACTGAAAATAAAACCAGCAACCTCTCAAAAAGCAGGGCTGGGGGGCCTGAAGCTCACTTCAGTCACAGTTTCTAGAAATTAACAGTAAACAAAGGACTCCCAAACCCCTCTTGTGTCCAGCTCTGCCAATCCCCATCCCTACTGCAATCCTGGCTAGTGAAAGGTTAACCCTTAACCAAGGTGGGAGAACAAATCAATCACAGAATACATCCCTGAAATGCACTGCCAGTGCAGCAGCACTGGAACACATCACTGCCCCTCTGCCAGCACTGCTGGGCACCTGCTGGAAAGCAGAGCAGGGTCACTTCTTCAGAGGTTTGAGAGCTCTCTGGAAGATGAACAAATATATCTAACCCTTAATCCTGGGATTACACAAATGGAGTTTCCAAGAGAAGAACATTTTCCTTGTGGAAAAGACCTGTGCAATTAAGGAAGGACTCTCAGAGGAGTCAGCAATCCTTGTGGGAAGTGGCACTGTAGGAAAACAGCACAGTTGGTGACAACACAGTCCTGCAGCCCCCCAGTGCAGGGAACAAACAGCTCCTGCTGTTCCTGCTGCACAGCCAGGTCTGTATGGAAATGACAAAAACACCACAGGTGCCCTGGGACACTGCTCTCATCTGCAGCTCCAGCCAGAGGGGAGCTCAGCAATCAGCCAGAATCCCTCTCACACGGGGGATGCACTGGGGAAATAACTGTGTCCCACAAAGTCACAGGCAAGGAGGCCAGAACTGCACTGCAACTGATCAATACTGCTGCCCAAACAGCTCCAGCTGCACACGATTTTGGCTGGAAATGTGAACAGTTGCCAGAAAATTGAGGAAGAAAACTGAGTGGAGAACATTCCCGTGGCCAGAGAGCACTGTCCTTCCAGTGTCTCAAATGGGAAAGACAGAAGGTTACCACTGAAGCCATTGCTAGTGATTTATACATTAATGGCCAGCTTTGTATTATTTCTTTCTGAATAAAAAGAAGATGCAACTACCAAGTTTTACAACTCTACTTTTTTACGAAGAACTTTCATACTTTGGAAAAATAAAACATTAAATTAACACCAACATCATGAATATCTAAAACCCTGTACACCCCCAGAACACATGAACACATTAGTGACTTCAAGCTTGCAGTTGGACAGGTCAGCAAAGACCTCTGAAGTGGAATTTCTCTGGCTTCAAAAGAAAGCCAGGGTGGAAAAAAAAATAGTGAGAGTATTTTCTTTAATGCAGGAACTAAGCAAATACAGACCATGCAACTCTTCATTTCTAGCAGCTTCACCTTCAGGGGAAGTTACTTTTTGCATTCTCTATTACAACTTCAACTGTAGAAGAATCAATGTTTTATTATAATACAGCCTTTTTCTTTTCATTTAGCAGATTTTCACTGAGTAACAATCACAAATAGGTGACCTTTCTTCAAATGACTCTCTAGACACTGGAAACTGCTGTAGTGTGAGCAAATAGTTTTAGATGGAAAAACTTTGGGGATCAGCTGAAACACAAGCCATAAATTAATTAATATACAAAAGAAATAGTATCAGTTTTTAAAAATAAAGACACCTCTAGCTAACAGCATATACTACAAGACAGAGAAAAAATAATTTGAAGGAGACTGTAAGGTTTAAACTGCTCTTTTGTGTGAGGCTGCTCTTTCAGCAGCACTTTACAACCCTCTGGCTATTTGCAAAACTCTCAGCAGAACCTGCAGTAAGGTTTGCAAGAGCAGAAGCAAAAGATTGCCTAGGGGCTACAAACTGTACCTGGAAAGGGCACTCATGTTCAGAAAGGACATGGTGAAACAAAAATTCCAAGGAGACTAGCAACCTAAAATAATCTAAAACAGTAAAGAAAGGAATAGTGGGAGGATATTAATCCAACTTGTATGCACAAGACTACTAAAAATATCTTTTACTGAGAGTATCTACGTTTTTGTCTATAATGAACTGGATGCTTTTTCTTACACAGAGCTAATTTTCATGGATTTTGTAGCCATGGATATTACAGTCAAGACACTGCAGATTTGCATTAAGTGCCAATTGTTGTGTCAT
Source organism: Polioptila caerulea (assembly GCA_013397295.1). NCBI lineage: Eukaryota > Metazoa > Chordata > Aves > Passeriformes > Certhiidae > Polioptila > Polioptila caerulea. Next base: position 344,094 of record VYXF01001511.1, read on the forward strand.
CCACTGCTCTTTCTGAAACAGCTGGAGCTCTTCAGAAGAACATCACTAAATATCAGTGTTGGTTAACCTCACAAAGACAGGTCATATAGAGAATGCTGAAAAATACATCAGACAAACCCTGGGAGGAAAGTGGAAAGGAGAGCAGAAAAGCCCCAGGTACCACAATCAAATCAAACTACTGAATTATCACCAAGTTTAGGTTTGTATACCTTGAGGTCCCAGTTTGGTCTGAGCTGGAGTGGAGGTGGAGCTAAGAAGGGGGTCAGAGGAAGGATCCAGGAAACTGGTGGCCAAGTTTGTTTTACAAGAAAGTAGAAGTGACTCTTCAGGTAAATTGTCCAGGCTCATCTTGTTCTGTCTGCTGGTATCCAGCAGGTCTTTCCCAAAGAAAGCTTCCTGCAGAGAAGACAAAATGATTTAATGCAGGAAGGACACTGCACTGGCTGAAAAATTGGAGTAAATGACAAAGTTAAAATTAAAAGCCAAAGATTAATTAGAGTATAAAAACACAATCTCAGTCTCACAAACATTCCAGTATGGCAATATCTCTTCCAGGCTATGAGGAGTGGCTACAGTGGCTACAACTAACCTGAGGTTAAACCCAAAGTTTGAGGATTAAATTCATGCCATAGATTATACAGAAAAATTTTATATAGAAAAACATATGTGGCACAGACAGTGTAGCAATACAGTGTTATTATCTATCACAATTTGTTTATTGTTTAAAATATTTCTCCTTGCATCTAAAGAACAGCTGAAGAAGGGGCACATTACTGGGCAACTTGATCTAGAACTCTGGTTCAATTTTCAGAATGATCATATATTGCATTTCACAAAATCACCCTCATGTCTAACTGCAACAACAAAAAACCCCTGAAGATGTTTAACTTACATTATAAAAGTGGCTTTTAAAATATTGTGTAACAGCTATCACTCACCTAAACCTGAATACTCAGTAATTTGTCAACAATCTATCAATTTTCAAGCCTACATTTTTTCATTATATAAAAACCTGTTTCCATGTTATCTTTAAAATCTTGATTTAGGGAACAGCTCCAAAAATAAATCTAAAAGTAAGAGTTTTCAGTAGCAATTATTGTAATACTAACAAAGAATGCCAGAAATATTCTATGTTTTACAGGAGTAAAATATGCATTAAAATATTTATCCCAATAAGTCTAAAGGAGATGTTGTTTAAGAATTCTCTTTCCAAGTCACTTCCCCACTTATGAAATACTATTTTTTTGAAGAGAAAATGTTCTGCCTCTCTGTTAATTCTTTGCTTTCAATCCCAATACAGTCCAAGCCATGAAGTTTAGTGAACATCTACAAGACAATGAAAATTTTAACTCTGGAAAGTTCCCTTCACCATGAAGAAGGTGGCTGAGAAGAACAAGCCAAGTAAGCGAGATACACATATATATTATATATATATATAATAGTTTATAACCTGATTAATGGAAGGAAAGTTGCTCAATCACCATTAATATCCTGTTTATTACCCACAACTTCTGCCCTTTACCTCCTAGGGATATCATGAAATTAATGGGAGGGAAGAGCAGACATTATTGTGGAAAGGAGATGCAGGGCATATAAATCTATAGAACTGTAGGAAACAAGTTTCCCTTATCAAATCATGTCCTATAATCCTCAAAAAGCAAAATGAGAAGCTGAGGAAGCAGCCTGATCAGGCTAAGACATCCTACAGGGCTGAATGTGGAAACACCACGTGTCAGTTCAGAGAGCAAAGGAATGGTTTTTCCACCCAGCTCATCTCTCAGAACAAGGAGAGATCCAAACATTGAGAAGGATTCTCCAGAATCCTGGAGATTTTACATAATATACAGTTTTCTGTACAAGCTCATGAACATTCTTGACAGAAAACCCATTTCATTAAAGTCATCAATTTGGAATCAGAAAAGAGACATTAATGGTTTAAAGGAACTGTGAAACAACACATGAAGATTAGGCTTTTAAATGGATTTACACTATGAGGAGCAGATCACCAGCTTTACCTGCAAGTAGGCAGGAAAGGTTTCTTCCAGTTTGTTTTTCTTTTTCCTGTAACGCTTTTTAATTTTCTCGGTGCTTTCAGAAGCTGGGGTAGACTCCTCAACAGGAGTGTCTGGCAGCTGCTCTGTCCAACCTACAAAGGAACATCCAGGCACAGATAAATAAAACACTCAGTCACTTGCTCTGAAGGTGCAGTGGCAGCACATCTGGCATCCTCTGGGTGCATGGGTTCCTGCACATCACTCCAGATGTGCTCCAAAGGCAGCTCTTATCCAGCTGTGAACCCCCCTGACCACCCAGGCTCTGGCAGCAGGAAATGCCAGATGTGACACCAGCCACATCACTGCTGCACCTCCCAGGGACACACACACCCTTAACTTCTGTTAGCCTCAGAGTCTGCTAATTTGACAGAAATTACAGGTGCCAATCCACCCCATATTTGAAAGGACAATCCCATAGAAGAAGCGTCTTCAGTGTCATCCATGCTGAGTTACACAGTAACCACCTTTCATTTCAAACACTATTTCTTCTCAAATTAGAAGTAAAAAACTTGTTTTATTTTTTTTTTAATCTGAGAAAGAACTATCATATAAATAATGAACAGCCTAGAAAAAGAAATCTATAAAGAAGCCCTTCAAGAAAAATTACACATTTATTCAGCTGTCGTATTTCAAAGTGGCACTGCTTTTTCTAATAAACACAAAAGCACACAGTGCTCATCAATCATTCAGTATTTTATTACAACAGAGCAAGAAAAACACTGCAGGTAATGCAGAACTTTTCAAGTCCTGCTACTTCTGTCTTGGCAATGCAAATTACACGAAGGACTCTGGCAAGTTCTTTAAGAAACTGTATTATCATGGAAATAAAATCAGCTCTGCTTTGTAGTGAAGTGATCTCCTGCAGCATATCCAGAGGACCATGAGTGGAATGAGGTTCACCAACACAGTGACCTCTGCATTGTCTGAGAGGGAGATTTTACAGAGAAAAGGAGTGGATATGACAAGGGTGCAAAAAACCCTGGTAAAGCTGATGAGTACTGGTAAAGCAGGCTCTTGGCAAGCTAGGATTGGTATTTTTCTCAACTAGCAATTGTGCCTGAGCAGACAAAAAGAAGCTCCAACTTTCAACAGAAGCATACTTGTTTAAGAATACTCCTTTTTAACAATATGCATTGTAGTGTTACCCAGAATGGGGAATTAGCTTTTTAGCCAATTAAAAAAAAAAGTTTTACTTAAAGGAGCAGACCCCTATGGCAATGAAAACATCTAACACAAGATTTTCAGCACAACCTGACATAAGGCAGTAAGTTACACTGAAATATTGTTTACAAAGCAGAAACCCAGCTGTAACACTAATATTAAAGAGAAAGCAAACAATATACCAAGATTGGGAACTAAATTAGAATATCTGGCTGCACTGATTAAAGAAACTTATTGGCTTTATGAAGTAGTTCTACAAATGCAAGCACAGACAACACTTTAATGTTAGATTTCAATAATACTGCCTGGTAGCAAAGATCCAGTCTCCACCATGCTGTACAAATCTACAGCAAGAGACTGATCTGGTTCTACAAAAGGTAAAAAACCAACAGCTAAACAGAAAGGAGAGAGTAACAGGAGAAATCAGAGGCCTGAGTCTTTATCTGGGGTGGTATCAGCCACCCTTCAGAAGCAGCTGCCTTCTACTGACCTTCCAGGGAACAGGCTCCAAACTAAACACATTCCACATCTCCCCTGAATGATACCTCAGCACTCAATGATACCTCAGCATGAGAAACCCCAGATGGATGGAATGATTTAGTCCAATCACACACAGCAAGAAAGAGAAAAAGGCCCATTAATAAAATCTGAGTTCTTGTTAGGTGCCCAATCTACCACGAACTGCAGTGTCTGAGGTGTGAAAATGGCTCTGCCATGGGAAAAGACACCCAACAAAGTCAAGGATTCTTCAGCCCTGGAAAAGGCAACACTGATGGGAAAACATGGTACATGTCTAGAAAACATTTCTGCATTACAAATTATTATGAATGATTTTTAAAAAATAATCTTTCCTAACATTAAACACAAAGACAGCTTACGAAGCTCTCAGATATCCGATATCTGGTTTAAAATAAAAATGAATTATTTCTTCACACAACAATAACACATCACTAAACTCTCTAATAAAGGATTTTCCAGAGCATAAACAGATATAGAAAAATAGATTAGATACATTCATGGAATAATGGAACACTGTTGAGCATTAAAACTGATGGTCCAGAAGACACCCCTGGACCAGGCTACATCTGGATAAAGTTGTATCAGAAAGAGGACTGCTCTAAATCTAACTTAGTAATAATTCTCACTATTTATCTCCTACAACAGCCTGCAATTCACTGTCTCAGTTTCTTTGTACATCATGGGCTCTGTTGAAATTACAGCTATGCAGGAATGGGTGTTTTCAGCTGAATTAATAAAGCCATCATGACAAAGATACATGTCAATGAGCTTTTACTGCATTAAGCATGAACAAACATTTAACACCAAATTCCTGTCCTTACCTTCATCTCTGCCAGGCAACTGTTCAGAAACTGATCCAGAAGAATCTTTCCTGGAGAGAGATCTTTTTGTCTTCCCCTGCCCTGTACGACTTCTCTGACGTACCATAAATCCACCAATACCTGAACAAGGAAGCAAAAATTCAACATATTGAATAAAAACTGAGTTTCATAGTACAAATGAGAGCCAAGATTACTCTGCAGGCCAAGGAGACTGCTGTATCTAGATGTCTAAGAATGAATTTAACAAACATTTCTCAACTTTTATGTCTCAGTGGGTGTACACGTGATGAAAAATGATCAGAATTTCAGGACAGTAGAACATCCACAAAGAGTTCAAATCACCAAACCTGGCAACTTTTAGATGTTGGTTTTCCCCTCCCTTGGGGCAAACTGATGAGTTGTTGGAATTAGCTGTCAATCTACCAAATGAAATCTATTAAAGAACCTCAAAGGACCACAAAAAATCCTCTGCAAATTTGCATGGAGAGCCATCACTACAAATGATCCTTCTAGAGAAGGACCTATCCCAAATAAAAAGATAATTAATCAACATCAAGTGCCTGAAACTCCTGAATCCTTTGCCAGAGACTGACTGCAGAGTTCCTGATCCTTGGCAGTTGTTGTGTGTGTATCTAAAATGCATCAGATACAGACAGACCTGGTTCATTTTCCAGGGGAATTGTTGGCTGCAGGAAACTAATGGATAACTGATGGATGTATTCTATTGGATACAGCACAACTGTTTGTGCACCCAAGACATACAGTTAATTAATTCAGTCAGGATAATTACGAGTCAACTGCACAAAGAAATTAAAATAAATGAATTCATCCACTAACTGAATTCATTAAAATTCACCTGTCAGAAGTAATCTGCAAATACCTGGTAAATTACTCTTTTAAAGTATTTCAGAAAACAAGTAAAATAACTGCAAAAGTTCTCTGTAGTTCAAATATTTCCATACATATACACACACAAAAACTCTCCTTCACCAATTACAGAAATACAGCACAATTTCCTATCCAGTTAAGAATCAATAAAAGGCACAGATCTGAACTACTACAAGTTACTGACAAGCACACTGAGAGCAAGTGCACTGCTGACCAGCAACCTTTGGAAATCTGCTCTGGCAAGAAGAAAAAAGGAACTTTAAACAGAACAGGGAAAAAAATCTACAGTCAACAATAAGCAGTAGAATACTTCGGAATTTCATAGGATTTTCTAATTTTTTTTTTTTTTTTTGCAACTACCTGGAAAAAAATGAACAATGGACACACAATGATCCAAGTTACTTTATCCTACCAGGTCTGTATGGTTTTCGTTTCCTTTTTTTAATCCCATCAGCTCCTTCAGCCACTTTGGTATCATCATCCACAGCTTCCCGTTCTGGGCTGGAATCTGATTTTCCATCACAATCCATAAGGTCACCTTCTGCAGAAAAGAGGCAATGGTAACTTTAACTGGAAAAGGGAAAGAAAATTATTGTTTCCAAAATTTCCACATCTGACTGTTTTATGAGAAACTGGCTGAGAATGACAGATTTTCCAAAAGGGTGACAGATAATCATAACCCCTGGCCATTTTCAGGAAACCCATCCTATCTATACACACATTCCCTATGAGATGATGTTTAGACAAAACCAGCAAATAAATGCTGTAATCAGTGTATGTAAATCAGAGAAAGTTTTTGGTACCTCCTTCTGAAGCTTGTGCTCTCTAAGTGTCTGAGCAATCTCTAGCTATTCCATCAAGGAATATGGATCCAATTTACCAAGATAAACTTCCTGCTCTTCACTGTCCTCCTCAGTTTTGTTTGACAGGGCTTATTTTATATTGAGAAGACACTTAAAAACTGCAGCCTGCACTTGGAAGGTAAAGTGTAACAACTTTTATTGTAGAGGGTTCATGACTTGAAGCTGTGTGACTGACTGAAAGCAGACTGATCTAGGAAGAGGAATTTGATTTATGTAGTACAAAATTCAGCCCAAAGGAATTACTCAGCCTTGAAGATGAAGATAGTAATTCAAAGTTAGAGTTTATATTCTGTGGGAAAGCAGGGTAGAAACAGATGTAAAGTATCCTGACATTAAAAAGCCTTTGGTGTTGAAGAGAGAGGGAACTAATTCTTCCTGATATCCCCAAAAAGACCTTGCATCTTCACTTTGTCATAAATCATCTGAAATGTTAAACATTCTCTCATCCCTGAAAAGATACTGGAATTCTCCTGTTCTGCTTTGGATAATTCTAGATGGAGTAAAACCCCATGCAGTTGTAAGAGGAGGAAATATTGTCATAACAGAGCTGGGCTCTTTCTGCTGTGGTAGAACTGCAACCCTCACTATTCCACAGGCTCAGTCATGGCCCAGACTTCCCCACTGATAAAGACCTCACTGAGTTCTACCAAACAAAGCCAGTGGATGGCAAAGGCCACCAAGCTGAAGCTTCCAAAGAAACCTCAGCTTTCAAGTGGACTCTAAAATGTAGAAGATCCAATGAAAGCTGAACCTGATGCAAGCCTAGAGATGGTAACAAAATTCCATGAGCTCACTTTTCTCAGATAACCTTTCTTTTTTCCACCTGGAATGCTGAGAGTCAAAATAAGGGTTTTTTCCTTTTTTTTCCCTGGGATTACTACACTGTGTCACTCCAATCAAAGCCATGGCACAGCTTCATTCATCCTGATGCTCATACAGAAATTCCAGATGTTCAGAGACAGACACTGATCCCCTCTGCTGAGTAGAGCCCTACACTCCCAGAGCTTCAAGGAAACCCAGTCCATCTCCCATGTACTCACTGTGCTGTTACCATCACACACATCCATGTGCTTTAACTCTCAAAAAGGCAACAGAAGGTGATAAGAACTGAAACTGAGGTTGTAGATGCTCTGCCCTTCCCTTTCATACCCTTCTATCACGTCTATATAACCCTGTTATCTACTTGACCTACCACCTATAGAAGCCAACCAGCAGATAATGTAAGTAAAAAAAAGTCATATAGAAAACAGGCACACATTTTTAAAAGTAAAGATTATTAACCACTGAAGGAGAACAAGGAAAGTGACTAGCTGCCTCCAAATTTAAAAGCATTTTTTGCTTTCAAAAACCTAGCTGATGGAGAATATGAAAATATGAGATGAAATTTCAGAGTCCATGTAATGCCAGGATAAGGTGCCAAATCCTGTGAATACTGACAGAAATGAAAGGAAAATAAACTGTTTAAAAGGTTATAAAGAAATAAAAGGGAGCTATTTTTAGAAAAGAATAGTTCTAGTCAACAACAGAGTGTAAGAATGCGCTCATCAAACAACAGGAACAATACTTCTATCAACAAGTTAACACTGAAACTTCACTGATGGCTGAACTACCCAGCTACCTCAAGTACACTCTGCAGCTGAAATAAGCTTCCTGCAACATCTAATCTGATTGACAAGGCAGCAGTTGCACTAACAGAATTGTGGGGAGCTGGGGAGCCTGTGTGCCTCAGCTCCTCTCCAAAGAGACACCTACATGACCAATGCACTGACTTTCTCACCTGCCACTGGAAGGAGCCCTGCCCCAGGCCAGGGATAACACCAATTGTGCCATCACCCTCTCAGGATGCACAGCCAGACCAGGCAAGGACAGTGGTGCTGCACCAAGCAAGCGTTAGCCCAGATCTCTGACCCTCAGGTCAGCTCACCTTATTTCTTGCAGAAAAGAGAAATACTCTCAGCACAGAATTACTCCACTTTCCCACTTGATTTGAATACCAGCTTCTCAGTGATACAGTTGCTGCTTTGCTGAGCCAACCCTTTCAAACAGTTTGCACTGAATCTGAGTACACTTGTACTCGCTGAGTGTGCAATGTTTCCCACAGGTAACCCAAAGATTAGACAAAAAAATCATCTCCTATTTCCAGTGCTGGCAGCCCTAGACAGGTGAGTTTCCTATAGGATGGATGACCCACAAACAGAACAAGGAAAATTCCTGAAATGGACAACAATGAGCCATGACTACTGTTCAAGAAATTTCCATGAAAACATTCTGTACAGAACACAGGAGTATCAGCGTAATAAAAACTCCCAGGGATATTTGCAATACACACAGGTACTGCAACACTCCCAAGCTACAAGACATGCCAAAAGTAGACTGCTACCTCTACTGTCATCCATCTCCCCATCTCTTGAGTGTTCTGACTGGGCATCTGGGGGTGTCTGAAGTACAGCCACACTGTTCTGATTTATAATCTTCAGTTTAAGCTTTGGTTTCGTCCGTTTTCTTCTCGGCACTGTAACAGTGAGGCTCTGTAACTGAGACATGCCGGATTCTGTCAAGCAGACTCCATCCTGGGTGTATGTCTTCGGTGGGTCTATAAAAGTTGAATGAATCATAACAGCAATATAAAACTCTTTTAATTTACAAGGCTTAGATTTTTTTTTTTTTTTAGGAATAGCACTTACAAGAGTTAATAATCCACATGTATGGAGCTGACCCGTGAGTGAAGAAATTGGTATAAATAAACCAGAGATATCTGACACTGTCTTACACATTACAGTAACAGCTTTATGGTTCAGAGTCTGATGTCAAATCCAGCAATAATCCATTACACTGCTAGGAAACAACTTATATCAAGGACTCATTAGAAAGAACAATTTGATTATGGAAACTGGTGCCTTGCAGGGTATTTCTGTATTACTGGCACCCACAGAAAACTGTGCAAGTCATACTTTGGGTCCCTGCTGCTTATCAGCCAAGGCCCACATCCAGCCCTCAGCACTTTACCTTCATCTTATTAATTATCTCAAACCTCCAAGAACTCCTGGTAACTCAGAGAAGTTATCAGCCCTGTTTTACAGGCAGTCAAAATACACAAGTTCTATCAAGTGAGCTGCTCAAGATCAAATTAGAAATTGTGGGTAGAACCCAAATCTCCCAAGACCTGCAACACTGCTTCCTCCTCAAGCTGTTAAATGACCATTGAGTCCACTGATAAGCTCAAATATTCCTAAATTCACCCTGCAGAAAGGCCCTGTCACCTGTGCTGGGGCCCTGCAAGTGGAAGCTTGGGAACTTTCAGAGAATTGCCAAATATTGAAGAGACTGCAATGATGCTTCAGCTCTCTGGAGCCAATTAAATCATGATTTGATAACACAGCTTTTGAAAACACACAAATATAATAACATTTGTTCCACTTAACCAAAAACATTTCCTCATGTAACATCTGACAATGCAGCTGGTTCTGAACAAATTCTTCCCACTTGACTGCCTTCTTACAGGGAACTTGAAAGGTGTGTGTTTCAAAAATATCTCACACTCTCTTTCAGATTGAGTTTTTGAGGGGAGAACCTTCTCTCAGGTGTCAAAAAGGAAAAAAAAACCTCTGATGTGATGGAAGCTGTCCCAACGTGATGGAAGCTGCTGGGTGCTATCATTATAGAGACTGACTTGTGAGTAGGCTTGTCAGGATTATAAATTCCTAGCACAAACCAGACAAATACAGAAAAGCTGCATCCTCCTAACAGTTCAAGCCTGTAAACATTTGTGTACATGCTTGACTCAGCCACACTGTGTTATCACCACTGATATTAAGGCAAGCAACTAAGACTGCAGGATCAAAGCATAATTTAAAGTAATTATTACAATGCAGGTATGGCAGGATGGCAGGCAAGAGAGAAGAAAGACCAAAGAATGAGGAAAAAAAAACTGGAAAACATGCTGTGGTAACTGAAGGATAGTTAATGATGTGTGTTACAAAACCACAGGAAAAGGGATTTTTGTCTGATGTAAAAATATATCCTTAAAATATGCTAAATGATCAGATATTAAGCATTTCCATTCTTTACCTAGTTCTTTTGATTTTGAAATAATCTGAGCTCCAACTGATGAATCACAACAGTCCAAAGAAGGCACTGAAAAATATAAGGAAAATAATTTCAACTTTTAAAAATGGTGACTTGATTTAAATTGAAACTATCCATTTTCCTTCAAACAGTTCTGTAAACTCCCTAATTTATACTGCTGGCAATTATTTACTTGCACCTTTAAAATAAAGTGCTTTTCAGCGTCACAGGTGTGACTACAAAAGAAGCCTGATACAAAAAGTTCTCCAACTTCCTAAAGCCAAGAATGGCTTTGCAACAGCACTGAACTCAATGGGAAATGATCTCCTTCTACTGGACCAAGGGCAAATGAATACACTGGATCTTTTGGGTTGGAAAGCAACCTCTACACTAGTCATGATGTTCAGGTTTTGCTGCCCTAATCATTAAAAAAGTGAGGGTTTTGTGAAGTGGGCATTGAGCAGTATTTCCCCAGGGAGGGGCCAGCACACTCCAAGAGCTCTGCACACAAGATTCCCACTGTGTCAGTGCTGCCAGGCCTCTTACACTGCACTTGGAGAAGGCTGATGTATCTGAGAACAGGTAACACAGGACCTGTTGAAGTTAGATAGGGCAATTTTGATTCCAGATAAGAGCACTGCTAAATGGAACAGCAGAATCTCAAAAACTCTACCTTGTGTGCTACAGGGCAGCAGCGGAACAGTATGACTGAAAAAAGTAATTATCAAAATGTCCTGCAACCCAAGGCTACCTTTGCAGTGGGCAGAAATGCTCTTCCCTTTTGCCTTAACTACATAACTGCAATCATGCTTCACTCACCTATGATGTGCAGGCTAAACTTTTAATATTACTACAGTGAGATTATGCAGACAGAGCAGTGAAGTGAAAATTAGGAGCTTCTATCTCGCAAACACCGAACTGGAATCAGGAAACCTGTTAGTCTGGCACAGTTGGCATCACCACAGAGGCAAGTTTATCCATGCTTTTTTTTTTCCTTTTTTTTTTGCCTAGAAATCTTATTCATGCTGTATTTAGGAGTCAAGGTAACATCTGGAGTATTTCCTTTGTGCCTGTCACACAAGATGAGACCCCTGAGGCAGAGAACTCGTGGGGGGTTCTGTGTGCTGCTGTTCCCACCTCACACACACCATGGGAGCCAGGGCAAGATGAGGAAAAGCACAAAAGCTTCCAAGTAACACTTAAAATGAGTATGAAATGCACAGGATGCTTTCTAGGATATAAACAAATTTAAAGAAAGTACAAGTCTGGCTTCAAAAACCACAGCGCTTCAAATGTTTTATGCAATGTGCAACTAATGCACAGGGTATAACCTACAGAAAACCAGCATTTCATGCAATTAGTAAATGAAAGGAGCCTATGAGAACCACTGAAAAACTGAACTCAGGAATGGAGAGAAAAGACAAGGAAGAAAATAAATTGAAAATGACATTTTGAAAGAGACATGGAGCTGGAAAGAAGCAAAAAACAGGGGACAAGCTGCAGAAAGGAAGATACTAAAAACACTGAATTGAAACAACAGAAAACAGGCAGATTGTAAGAACTGTTCAAAGTGGAATAAGACATCATCTGTTCCTTTAATTTGTTATAACTTACAAGATGGTTTTAAGACTGAAGTAGCAATCATTGAATTGGAATCTAAAGTAAACAAGAAATGTACAGAGACAGTTGTGAACAGGAATTTGAAATCCCTCATTTAAAAGTCAAACAACAGCAAGATCTTCTCATCCAGGTCAGACTGAACAATTTTAGCTCTGGAGACTGAATAGAGTTGAAATGCACAAATAAACAAGCTGATAGTGACAGAGGTGAGGCCTTCAGAGACCCACTCACAAAAACTGCAGGAACCAGCAGTGTTTGAAGACAGTATCAAACAGACTTCCAGAAAAGGAGCTAATCAGAGTGCAGATTAAGGATTACAATCAATAAAATGGATAGCAGAAAAGCACAGTACTGTTAGAGTAAGCTTACTCAAAGGAAAAAAATAATTTAAAATGGAAAAAAATAGTGCTTTCTGAGGCATTCAGCTGAAGTTTAACCAAAATTGCTAAAATTATCTGCAAAAGGATTTAAATGTGCTGAATATTGTACAGCATTTAGTAGCCCCAGCTGAAAGCAAATAATTGCACAGAATACAATATGGTAAGAAAAGAAAGCAGAGTTCATTTTTAAGGCTGTAATAGAAAAGAACAATTCTGTGAAAAAATGAAACCAGCATCTGGGACAGAGATTTTTTTTTTGGTAAATGCAGTAACACAAGAACATTAGAGCTGACATAGTAAATGTGCCAAATAATAAAAAAATTCAAAAGTGAATTTTTTAACAAATAGTAGTATGTTGGATTTGTAGCCTGTATTTGTAAAGCACATAGAATTAAGTTTCAGAATGAAGAAAAATTTAAATCAGTTTAATGAAAATGATACAACAGAGACTGCCAGCCATTGTGTATCTCACTGTATCAGGCAGCCCTGGACAGGGTAAGTGATACCAAATCCTCACTGCCTCCACAAGCATTTTACTGGAGCCCCAGGAGGAACAACTGCACACAGGCAGCTTCAGAATCTGCAACCAGATCAGTTGTAAGTGGTTACAGAAAACCAGGCTGAGCTGGTCCCTCTGCATCCTGTGGAGGAACAAAAACAGCACCGAGGGAGGAGGAAGCTGGAGTCTGGATGGAGACAGGATGGGAGTAAGTGAGGAGGGATGAAATTTGCAGGTGAGGCATAAGGGCAAGTGACACAAAGGCAGAACTGATGAGTAGGTGTGAGACACACAGCCCCTCCTGAACGTGCAGGAATTACAGCCCAGGGGAAAAGCTGCTGCCACCTAATGCACCCACCCAGCACCCAGTAATGAGAATTTATAAATTTCTCTACAGGACACAGCAATATGCTGGGGGACATCTGTTAGAACTGGAGACAGCACTAAAAGGAACCTGATAAAATACTGATCAGAGATGGTCATTTCACAATAACCTAGTAATGAAGGTTTCTGGTACACTACACTGGAGCAAATCTTACACCATTCTGGCTTTTGGTGTTTATGTATGTTCAAGAAGAAAAACATTATCTTCTNGGTTATTGCACAATAAAGCACTAAAAGGAACCTGATAGAACACTGATCAGAGATGGTTATTGCACAATAAAGCACTAAAAGGAACCTGATAGAACACTGATCAGAGATGGTTATTTCACAATAACCTAGTAATGAAGGTTTCTGGTACACTACACTGGAGCAAATCTTACACCATTCTGGCTTTTGGTGTTTATGTATGTTCAAGAAGAAAAACATTATCTTCTATTTCTGTTTCCTGAAGAAGATGAATTTTTAAGAATATCAGGTATGATGAGACAGGGAAGAGCTCTTACATAAAATTTAAGGTTCCACTTTCTGAAGAAAGAGAAATGAAAGCTCCTTCTCAATACCTAAACAACAGAAGCATTTACTTTTCACCAAGGGTAAACCTGCAATGTTTTGTTTATTTATTAGGTTGAGGGGCTCTTGTTTCTTCTAGAAAGTGATTAAAAAGCCTATTAAAACGTTGATTAAAATGAACACATCTATGATACATCAAATGGAAAGGGCAAGAACCATCCCAGTAAGAATCCCACAATATAATACATTTTTAGAAGCTTTCTACTGCTAACTAACATTCATTTCTCTAAGTTTATCAAACATTAACTCTTCTCACTTGGAAACAAAAAATTGCAGAAAATTTTCAGAGGGGTTTTAGAAGGATTCATGGAAGACCAAAACATTTCATATAAAAAGTACATGCAGGTATTTCTATGATCATGCATCAAAGGCCATATTCAGACATGCAACTGTGCAAATGTACATGTGTTAGAGAGCTTTTAATACTGAGTCAAAACAGGAAAGAATAAGCAGAAAAACTTGTCTTACAAAGAAGGTGAAAAAAACCTGCAAAGAAAACTTGGGAACTCCCAAGGGACTGGTTCCTGTTCCTTGGAACCCAAACCAAAGCAACACGATGCAAACCACAGAGGTGTGCAGGAAGGCATAACTCAAGGGCCAGCTTCTGCCTGGAAGTGAAACACCTCTTGTGAAGCTGCTCCATCTCACATGTCATGGGCTTTAATTAGCTCTAAAAGGTAGCTCTGCCAGCTCCAAAGAGAAAGGAAGGAATTTCTTACTTGGATCTTTTTGCTTCAAGCACTCAAAGCTTATTATAAAAATAAACAGAAGTCTGTGTGGTATCTGCAAGTTTCTTGTTTTTTCCACTTACAAAACCTCTTTCCTTTTGAATTTCTGAAAGCAGATCTTTACAACGAAGTGACTTGCAGAAATACAGAGGCATTAGTCATTCTTCTATTAGTGATAAAAATGGGTTACTTGGAAGTGTTCCAGCAGGGAGTAGATAAACCTGCAAGGTCAGGTCACTAAGTCACCACTACTGCTGTGATGAGGACATGCCAGGGCTAAGGGACATTAGATGCTCTATTGAAGTTCTCTTGGCAGACCTCTCAAGCCTAGGCCTCACAACATCTTCAATTTTAATCAGGAAAGCCAATCTCACTGACAACTTCTTGGTGGGTATGAATTTTTCCTGAAATATTGCTTAGTTCTTGTATCCTCCTCCTACTCTTCTCCTGTGATACCCCAATGAAGGGGTCATATGAACACTTTCATGTGCTCATGCTAAAAATGGGAATAGGTGTCACTGCTAAAGGATCCAACTGAAGCAGCAACTTCCCTGAGCTGGCACACAGGGAAAACAGACCTGGGCTATCACCCTTGCAGCCAGACTAAAATATAAGAGTATAAATCATGTCACAGGCCAACCTAACTGCTGACAGGCCACTCACAGGAACATGAACCAGCACCATCCCGTGGAGCCAGATGCTGTAAATGTGCTTTAACTGCAGAAACCTCAGCTCCTGAAGTGCCACTGCTACAGAACTGTGATACAGACCAACAAGGCTGCTGGCACCCACGTCCACAGAAGTGCAAAGTTCATCAGGAGGAATTAACATTGTAGTTAATAAGGAAGTGATAACTCCCAAACAAAGAAGTATGGCCAGTTCTTTTTGAGACTACAGCTAGGGAGGGAAGCATTGGTCTTGAATACTGGGAGAGCTGAGGAAAAGGCATTAAGAAAACATGAGGGAGGAGGGGAAAAACACACAGACTGTTGTAACAGCTACTGCTGCCTCAGCCAGCCTCAAAGCATCAAAATGCACCAACTTTTTCTGCTTAGAAATAATTTTCAGATTCTTCTGCAGATGTAACTATAGAGAATTGGGCTTTCTTCCTTCCACTTGACTAAGTGAGATGCCTTTGACCCCTTCACTACCAAATGCTCTTAGCAGTTTATCCCTATCTTCAACACCTCTACCCAGAACTCCCACGAGGTTTCCTCTGGCCTAAATCACTTGAGGGTGCAACAGAGCCTAGGACACTTCCACAAGAGCCCTTAAAACAAACATGAAAAATAAAAAAATCTTACATCTACCACGAGCCAAACCTCCATCAGAGCACAGAACACATTCCCAAACCTATTTATTGCAGTGTGCAATCCTGCCATTGGTTTCGATCGTCTTCTTACCGTTCGTTGGTGGAATGTATGGCCTACAAATGGTACAGTCAAAACCCATATCAGCTATGTTTTCCACTTCCTCCTCTGTGTTTAAGTTCTGACAGATTGCATGCATCCATCTAGAAATTAAGTGGGGGAAAAAATACAATTTAAAGGAAATAGGTGGTGTTTTAGGAGACCCGAGTATCAGTCTACGGTCCAAGTAAATGGGAAATAGTTGTTCAGTTGGAATTGTTTTAGGGAGAAATCACAGAATCAGGTTTTCCATATACAGCATCCCCTACAGTGATGTGTGTTACATCCTGTATATGGAGCAGCACATCGACAATTTCCCTCCACAGGAAGGAATTTTACAAAACAATCTCCCAAGTATGTTTTTGTAAGATAATTTTCTCCCTATACTGCAATAATTTTAATTACTCCATATAATGTAATCTAGATTCAGCCTCACAACAACAGTCTTGTCAGGTAAATTAGTTTTATTTTTACAGGGCAGGGGAGAAGAGGCACAGAGTGATTAATTAATTTGCCCAGAGTCAGAAGACAGTTAAGTCTGTGGTACAACCCAGAAATGAACTAAGAGACTTCTGAGACTCAGTAACCCAGTGTTCTTTACCACATGACCATTTCCTTCATCTCTACACTTTTAGATTAGGGGGGAAAAACTAAAATAAGACTTGAACAGGAAAAACATGTGAAATCTCAGAAATCCTTACCGATCACACTGCCTACACTGAATTATAAGCTCCTCATCCCTGTACGTGCGGTAGCAGATTGGGCAGGTAGACAAACTTGCACAGGGAGCACACTGAGTGTAATTATTTTGCCATTCACATCTTAAACCTGGAGAAGTTGCTCCACAGTGTCTGCACCAAACACACCTGCAGAACAGACAGAAAGATCTATTACTGTCAGTACACAGGAAGATCATTTTGTGGCTTTAAATTTCTTCCGCTTAGGAGGAGGTGAGTAATTAAGTTTTAACTTAACAACATGTTTAACCAAAAATGTTTAACAACATTTTTTGTACTTTTTAAAGGAAGTTCCTAATTAATAATTCCCTTGAAACTGCAAAAGCAGGCAGATGGGTTCTTGTAACAGCTCAACAGATCAAAGAAGTTCTTGCTTCCAGTTGCCATTCACTTTGAGATCTGGAGACTTAACCATGTGAGAGGTCTGGTCTGTTTGTGTTCCACCCAAGTAAAACAAATCGTTTTCACAGGGTTTTATTTCAGGAACACTTGGGTGAAGCACCAATTCACTTTTCCAATTGAATACTGGAATGGTTACAATGAATGTAAATTGGAAATGTTTTCTGCTACAAGTTTCAAAAGAAATTTTTTCTATCTCTACTTATGTGGTTTTTGGTATGAAGAAGCAGCTCGAAGAGGAGGTAAGAGTTTCCCTTATGGACTGATAATTAAATGAAGCAACTCAAAATCGTTTTGCCAGCTTTGATACACCTGACTTAGACACAAGTAAAACCCTGTTACAACTCAAGTGACATTACAAATACCAAGTGACAGAGGGAAACAGAGGAGGCCAGCAGCCAGCATGCCTGACCCCAGGCCCAAACACACCATTTGCACTTCCAGCCTCCCTTTGGCACGGTCTGCAGGGGTGGGTCCAGGCAGTAGGTGTGGTAGCTGATGTCGCAGTCATCGCACAGGAGGAGCCTCCCTGGATCTGTGGCTTTCCCACAGGCTTCACACACTGTGCACTCCAGGCACCTCCAGCCTTTGCTAAGTACCACTTTAGTAATCTGAAAAATGCAAGGTGACAATTAGCTGAAAATGGCTCAGTGAAGTGTGATCAATGTATAATTTAAGGTCTGGCTTGTGGAGATCAAGACACTCTCCTGGGCACCACCCACATCTCAAGGAGCTCTTTATCAATTAAGACTTTCTGAAGCTTCAACGAACAGGAATGGATTAAACAGAGAGAAACTGTCCTCCTTTCTACTCTTTTTAAAAACAGGTGGAAGTGTTTCCCTTTTAAGTCACCAGGGACTTCACCTGACTGCCAGGACCTTTCAAATATCATGGAAAGAGGCATGGCAGCTTCATCAGCCAATTCCCTCAGGACTCTGGGATGCATCTTGTCAGGTCCCAGGGACTTGTGTACATTCTGCTTCCCCAAGAGGTCACAAACCTGATCCTCTCATGTCATCATGTGATCACACTGCTGGAGTTTTACTGGTCTGAAGCAAACAGCTAACTTACTGCAATTAATATATAAGGCAAGAGTAGTATACAAACAAAAAGTCAAATTATAATTGCATGAAATACACATATGGCATTTTGTAAAGTATGTGCAAAATAAAGTTTTTTTGACATGTTTGAAAAAAATTACACTTTTACACAGATATACTTGCATCACAACCAATGGGAAGTGTATAGTGTATATACTGCAGTAAATAGCTTATTTTGTGCTTGCTAGGTCATTTCACAGCATTCAAATTTAATTTTCACACATTCTCTCCTAGACTAATGAATGTAAAATGTATTAATTAACCACTCCAACTGCTGTCAATTCTGACAGCCAACAGGCAAATTGAATCAACTAAACCTTATGCCCCAAGTAAATGAAGATGCAGTATAATTTTTTTCTTTGTTTTTAATTCTGCTTATATCTAGGTTTAAAGCTTATATCTCAAACTGTTATTTTAACCAACTGCTGGATAATCATCGCTATTTATGGTTGTGAAATTACAAAAAGGTTAATTTCTCTTGAGGCTATGCATACTATAAAATGACATTTAATTAAAGTCTTTCACAAGTCGCATACAAATAATGGTCACATTAGCTGATGAATATCTAACAAGTTAATGACTCCCCTAATTACCACAAAACCAAAGGCAGCACAGAGCTACTGAAGTACAAGAAGGAAACAGAGTGATCAAGTGATTTTAGTGTGTAAGACCAGCACTCACCTTAATGCTGACACAGTAGGGATGGTAGCACTGCCCACACTGGGAACAGGCCAGCAACCGGCCCTCAGCACCTTGGCCAAAGCTCCCACAAACCACACACATGTCCTGCAAGGACACAGAAGAGCAGACTGTCAGCACAGACACTTCATTCTGAAAACATGGAACTGTAAAATCCAACTCACTTGCTGGGTAATTTAATTCCTAACAAGGACATTCATTCACGGTTTTTTCTGATTAAGAGCAGGGAAATGAAATGAAAAATTGTAACTCTTCTGCTAACCTGATGGAGAGTGAACTTGTCACTGTTAGAGAAGAGGACAACTGTATTATGCATCGAGTTTTCTTCCTCATCTTTATTAGATGAAATATCCATGGTCGTGACCTATTAAAAAACCACAAAATATAAATAGCAAGTGCATCACATTTTCTAAGACAAAATTAAACATTCTCTTTAAGTAAGAGTTTTGCAAATATTTATTCATAAAGTTTAACCTTTCATAAAAAGCTACCTCCATTAGAAATCATTGCATTAATTCACATTTTCTCATCATCAGTATTATAGCTTTACAGACATATTCTCTTTCTCTCCCTTTTTCACCTTCACATATTATCCCAGCACATTTCCAAATGGAAATGGAAGGAAAGATACAGCCTAAAAAAAAAAAAACACTAAGCAGAAATTGTCATACTGTGCCCAGTCTGCTCTGTTCCCTGCATGTAAACACTGAAGTTCTTTGTATCAAAAAGTTAATTGCAGTGACAGACTTTTGAGTAATAATTCAAAGAGCAACTGCAGAAATGTAGTTGTCCCATATTGCCTAAAATGTGGTTTAGCTAATGTACCAAGTGTGTTGGAGGAAAGAGCAAGAGCTCTAAAGTTACTTGCTGCAAGTATCTACCTTCACCATAAAAACCTGCACTCCACTTGAATCAGCTGTTTTCATGTCACTCCATCAGCTCTTACTGTACACAGTAATTTCTATTTTTCATCAAGTGATTTTTATTCTGACCTGTCCTTTATTAATTCAGTATATGCATGTACAGCTTCTCAGGAAGAGAAAAAAGAAAGAAAGATTTCAACTCTGTTCTGACTTTCATGTGAATCTTGCAATACAGAATTTGCTGTCCATGAATTTAAACTAATAGGCTCAACTATTATCTCTGAATGAGGAATATAAGGGCACATAGTTCCACAGAAAAGATCAAATGCATGATAGAGAAATGTAACTTTGTTTTACCAGCTGTTCCCATTTATGTATATGGATTATTTTAAATACAGTGTAATTCCTACACAGGTAGGTTTTACTTAAATAATAATTTAAATATTTTACAAATCCAAACATAACTCTAGGGACAAATGTAAATATCATTACATCAGCTAGAGGAATCCTTCTGATACACAGTTGCTGAAAATCAGCATTTACTGAGAAACAGCTAAAGAGGGAATATGTTCTTTATAAGTTTTGATTACCAAATATTTGAGAGCACTGCAGCTGTAACTAACCAGTTAACTTCAAAGCACCTGAAACACCTTGATATCCTCACAGAACACATTTCCCTTACCTACTTTTCCACAGGTTTCACAAAGTTCTTGTAATTGCACATTCCAAAGAGCAGAATTTGAAGCACTGAATGACTGCAGTGTTGGTGTCTGCTGAACCCCAGCATGGGCCCACCATGGGTTAACCTGCAGCCACCTTTTTCCCCATTCCCAAGAAATACCAAGGTACTTCCAAATCTGTGTGGCTGTCCACTGATCCCGTGCTGAATAAGAATTATTTTGTGCAAATTGGCTGAAAATACTCCCATTTCAAACAGTTATCTGGCAAAAGGCCACAAGGCAGCCACACCTCTGGAACTCTGGAGCTGCCATCTACATGATGACTTACAGGATCAAATTTCTGGAGGAAATTGTGGAGAGTGATGTCTATTTTGTATTTATAGTTACCTAAATCACACTGCTCTGTTCAACTAGAAAAGCCTTCCCAAGTTTGATCAGTAAGCCCCAGCCTCTCCTGAAGTACAGATTTGTGCTTTGTAACACCAAAATAATGAGGTGCTGTGACTAGTCTAAGTGGAATCCATCCTGTATGTTTAAAATTACAAATTTCCTTATGAATCTTATCCATCCAATGCTTTAAAGGGGAAAGTGAGAGATGATTGTTTCTTTTTCATATCATAAACACCAGAGTATTCCAAGGTATTATTACACAGGCAGCAGAAAGTGTGACAAACTCAAACTGATTACATGTAAGAACACAAAAACACAGCTCTAAAGAGAGTCTCAGGAATTACTTCATAAAGACATAAAAATCACCAAGTTCCTCTCTGAATACAAGGAACAGGATGTCTCTCAAAATATGCAGGACTAGTTGGTAATCCAAGTTTAAAAGGAACATTCAGATAGAACAAGTCCACAATGGTGAAAAATACATGAATTGTTTTACAGTCCAGATTTCCAAGTTTTTCATACCAAAATCCCTCTTATGAGGAGCAGACTAGGACCGTGTAGGATTTGAGTTTTAAAAACACTTCAAGTATTAAGTAGTGTAACTATCAACTGCAGTGAGCAGTCACTTGCTCACAGCCACTTCAGTGCTTCTGAAGAATAGGAGACAGCAAATGTAATCATTATTTTCTCAAGGGTTTCTGGACAGAAGCTGTGTACAGACTAGCAGACATCTGATCACAAAGAACTGAGAGTCACTGATATATTAATTCATGAATGAGTCAAAGAAGCTTTAGTCATGGTAAATCATGATCTGTAAAGGCTCTTGGAAGGAGCCAAGCAATTCTGGGGACAGGGAAATCTGATGGATACAACCTCACTACCAAACTCTTTTGGCAAAGTCCTTCACCAAAGCTACTTAAGAAAAGTTAAACTGAAGAGGAATGGTCCCTATACTGATACAAGACACAAAATAAAGAGAGGAATAAATTATCAGCTGTGTATGTGGGAGAATAGAATTAGTTGAAATCTGACAGGGCCTGTCTGCTAACAGGTGGTGGTGCTCAACACACTCGTGTGCAATCTGAAAAATCAAGTGAGAAGCAAGGTGATAAAGCTTGCCAACAGGATTGGGATATTCAGAGTAATAAAATCCAAAAGACAAGTGTGAAGAACTTCATAAAGCTGAGTGCTGGGCTATAAAAATGGCAGATGAAAGTCCACAAAGTAAGGAAATTACATGACAAAAGAACTGGTACTGATGATCAGAAATATGGAGTGGCTTCCATACAAGGAACAACTCAAAATACTGGCATTCTCCATACCTGCAAGTCAAGAGTGGAAGGAAAAGGAGGAGAAATGATGGAGGTCTATAGAAACTGAGTGGCATGGATGGAGGAAGTGAATAGAAACCAGCTTTCCACTGTCTCTGAGAGCACAGAGAAGCAGGCAGCTAATCCAGGAGGCAGCCACTTAACACACAAGCTGAGGAGCTGCAGAAGTGGAAACGATTAACATGGTTTCCTAAAGTTTCTTTAAAGTGAATGGGCAGATTTACCAAAGAAAGCCCCAACACAGAGACAAGACAAAGACACCACCTCTTGTTCAGCAAGTGCCCAAGCCACCAACTATTGAAATGTCTCCTCCTCTTCTGTTCTGCACTCTTGCACCACCACTCAGGCAAGAAGAGCCTTTGCTCTGGTCTCCTATGGCTGCTGCTACACTCTCCTGCACAAACCCTGCTCCTCCTTCGGGGCAGCTCCTGTCAGTGCTGCCTTTACCCAGCACATTCTGCACCCGAGGAAATGGGAGGAGAACTTTTAAGACTCCCAACTGTTGTGTCTTTAAATGGCAAGAGCAGCACAGAATTGCCTCAGGCCCACTGAGCTGTAGTTTTCTAGCCCTTCATCACAAGCAGTAACAGCCAGGCTTCATCAAACACCCCTGGCTCTCTAGTGCTTGTTGAGTTTTTTATGCAGTATTTTAATACAAGAATCATAGCTGAATAAAATTATGTTACATGAACAAACTGCAGTATGAGTTTAGAGAAGATGTCCTTACCCCTGGGATGACCACAGCCCCGACTCCATTCTTCAGTTTGGATCTTCCTCTGCCTCCCCTTCCCGACAGCCCCGCTCCTCGGGGCCTCCGCTTCCCGGGGAATCCTGACCCGCGGCCCTGTTCAAGGGAAGGGAACAATGGAAATGCACAATCAACTTCTTCTGTCACATGGGAGTCAAACTTGTTTAGTTCATCTAGGGAAAAACGTGGGTAAAAAACCCACCCTGTGATTTAAGAGAGTACGAGCACATCAGGGCATGGCCATTAAATCTCTGTATAAATCTGTGTGAAATACCTTTAATTACTTACATGGCATAATATGATCACCTTTATCACCAGTGGGAAAGCAGCCAAAATCAGCAATGTGCATTTTCTGCTCAGTAGTAACTGGAAATATGGATTTCCCCCACCACTTCCCCCCCCACCCCAGTTGCAAAGTTTCCAAAATATATCTTTTATTCTATGATTCATTTTTCTTTTCTCTTTGAACAGTCAGCCCAGACAGTCATGGGACTTCTGCACAGGGCCTGGACACTTGATTACTGGTAATCATAGATGCTTTTCTTACAATATGAATAATCAAGTGAAACCTGGAATTTATTAGGATTGAGTCCCACTCACAAAGCCAAGTGGGAGCTGGCTCCATGAAACTCTCTTAATTCAGCATATACAGAGAGAGTTTTTGATATGAATTCTAGCATTACACTCAGATCAACATTCCCCATAATGTGAAGGTTTTCTTACACAATCTCCACTTATTTACAGACAGCTTCTTTTCTCCCTTCCTTATCTGAGATGCAGATGCAGAGCTGCAGTGTTGTGCTTTGGAGTATTCAGTGTGTTCAACTACAACCATTTTTGGGAAGGCAAGTATGTTTTTACTAATAATTAATTACCTGTTATTCATACAATGACTTAAGCTTGAAATGTTGGGATTTTTTGGTTCCTTTTTTTTTTTTTTTTTAATATCAGAATGAACTAAGCACAAGAGGATTACTAATCCTCCCTAATCATTTCCAGAGAGAAAAAGAACATATTCATGTCCCCAAGTTCTGGCTGATGTATCAGACATCTTTACAATGTGTCTCAGGGCCTCTAATCTGTGTAAATGATAATTATGGCATGTGCTCAAATAAGCACCTTTTCTACCACAAAATAAGCATTGAGATTATTTATTGTGTTTGGTATTTGTCAATAATCTCAGCCCAAGTACAGAGTATGGGGTATCCAAACATTTGCTCCAAAATACTTTTAGTACCAAGGCAGAACATTTGCTCTGCAAAACAATGTTGATGGAAGCAACAAAGCTCTGTGGGGACTGTGTCACCAACAGACATGCAGGCAAAGATCTCCATCTTTACTGATGGATACAGGAGTTCCCTGGATGGAAAGCAGCACTGTGGGCTCAATATTCCCTACAGCATTTCTCAAATATTACAACTCCTGCTTTAAAGAAGATATAGAACCTTATGGTAATAACTAAAGGGAGAATTGAAGGATCCCAATGTTAAAATTTTATTAACATCCATCTGATAAAGAGAAATTAAATTGACTCACACACCAACTTAATGTAATACAGTGATATCAGAGGAGTGAAAGAGAGGATGCTGCTGGAGGCTGAAGCACTTTTATGTACTGAGGTGAAACAAAAAATGTCCTTAGATACCTATGGAGCTAAGACATATGCACACACAGGACATACAATCATCAGTTTTTTAACATGAAAACTCTTCTGAGAAGTTTCTTGTTTTCTGTTTCAGAATGGGTGTCAGTATGGTTATTTTCACACAACTAGTAACAGGAATAAGCACATACTTGTATCAATGTTAATGCTGAATATTAAGCTGAAAATTAATGCTTAAAGCAGCAAAAGCTAAGCTGATGTCAAATTAAAATAAAATTAGCATGAGAGTTAAAGTGAGATGAACTTAAATCATTGGGAAGCTACAGCTATTTCTCAGTTTCATAATTTAGCAGGGTTTTTTGCCTTCACTTAAACCAAATAATTTTACTTTAGTTACTTCAGGTGTTTTTAATGGTAAATGTCACTGTGGATACAAGTTTTGGCCCACCTAATCAGGTAGGAAAGTTGCTATTTATTCCCCCATCAGTTAAAAATGATGTCACTTTGAATCCACTCTGCAAGACTGCTCCACAGCAACAAATTCAAGTCATCCTTCAGATCTCTGCTCCTTTCCATGCCTGGCTTACCTTACTGCCAGTCTTAAGGACATTTTCCTTCTCAGGTGATTTATTCTGACAGTCGTGTAAAGCCAACCACAAAAAGTGATGTACTCAACACACAAAAAAATTGGGTAATGTGAAGTATTCTTTGCTCCTGAAAATCAAGGCAATGCCATCATGGTGTACATTCTGGAGAGCTCACATCTTTTAACCTGAACCCCCCAGAGTTTCAGCAATTTTTAGAGGCCTTGAACAATAACAGAATGGAAGATTAATTAAGGTGTGAGAGACAGAATTTCATCACTAATCTCTACAGCAGAAAGACAGCAATGGATACATGAAAATAAATTCAAGTTATTTACCACTTTGATGCTCCAAATGGCACTGCCAGGAAGCTGTCTGGATTTAAAAATGTCCCGACCTTCTGAAATGTCTGGGGACCAGGAAGGTGGGCTGACTGTATTATTGGTACTCCAAGCCCCCTAGGATATGGTAGGTGAGAAAATAGATGTATAAAACTTTGCAACATAAAAAAAAAAAAAAAAAAAAAAAGAAAGCAGCAAAAAAGGCAAAAAAGCAAAAAGCAAGCAACAAAAAACTCTGAAAAGCAAAGCACATGCAGGCATAGGCATTTCTACATTAACTTAAGTAGTCAATTAGTTCGCTGAGTGAGTAGAAAGTGGGAGATTTTTAGGTTCTCATTCAAACATACCCTAAAATCAATATTTACTTCCAACTGATGGTTAAGTACAACAAAATGAGTTTTATCAACAAAGCTTAGCACGAATCTGAAGCAAGCAATCATAACAATGACAAATTACATGCCTAAATTTTATTGCATCAGTGAAGAAGACAGTAGTTGGAGCTGCTAACATCCCCTTTTATATTCCAAATCACATTGTGAAAGAACTGATGGCCTCAGTTGACTTTTGAAGCTGAACTACCCCCAGTCACAGCAACAACTAGTCTGAGAAGCACAGCAAACAAAGGGAATATGAATAAACCACTGGACAAAAGAAATGGAAAATAGCCATGGTAATGAACAAAGCAGCTCATTCCTGCCACAAATAAACCTTTATAAAACCCTGCTACTGATTTTTTTTTTCACCCCAGTGTTTTCATGTTATGCTGTGGTATCACATTTTAACATGTTATTATGTACATGCAATAATACAGATCCATCTGGTGTACCTACAAGCTCTTTTTAACTCATTATTATCCCTATTTATGTAGTTCCATCATGGTGAGATATTGTATGACTGTCACTAAAAATAAAGCAAAATGAGAAGAAAATGCTAAGACAGACAAGGAAAAAAATGCTGAGGCTCCTCATAGAAAGTGAAATCTGTGAAGACTTTCTCAAGCACAGAAGACAGACATAAATAACTTCATTGCCAATTTACACCTTAGATTAATAAAGGACAGTACATTTTCCTAACTAAAAATTTGTGAGAGGAAAAAATATTGACTACCAGGATGACAAGTGGAACTGATGAAAAGTGTGGGTTTACCCTCCCCAAAATGCCATTCAGCAGCAGAATCCCAGGGCTGATATGGAATAACCTCATGCATACAAACAATCCCAAGTATTCACAACTGCTCACAAGGGCAAGCCCAAACACAGTCACACCTTTGAATACTGGGATGTACAATAATAAAAAGCATCAGGGAAAATGAGATGGCTTTGCAAAATGTGTTGGGTTTTTTGGTTTTGGTTTTTATTTTTTGTTTTCTTTTCTGAAGTGCAATTTCTCCATCAAGAACGTGTGGGAATTAAGTTTCTTTGGAATCAACAACTCCATCAAAGCATATATTCATCTTGGACTGTAAAGAGTTGTCTTGCTGTCAGCTGCACTGACTGAAAACAGGGCTGTCCCTCGAGTGATCTGACACAGCAGAGCCAAAAGAGAAAACTTGTCAGTGACCTAAAAGCCTAATTTTGGGTAACAGCCACACGGCAAAAACACCAACACTCAGGAGAACCCACAGTGTGCACACAGGGGAATCCAGCAGAAATCTGCTTTCAGGGAGTTCAGATCTGCCTGCACAGGAAAAGGAACATGGACAACCTAACACTTAAAAGAACTTGCCAATTCTGCCCACACGAGGTGCTAAGTGGACACACAACCCACCAACTGCTCGGGGTGTGCTTGGGATGGCCATGGGAGCCTCCCCTCTGCCAAGGGGCTCCCCAATCCCCCTCCAGCACAGCCATCCATGACAGCAGCTGCTCAGGGGCTCCAGTCAGTGTGAAATGAACTCTCTGGAGTGGGGAATTCTGCTGTCCCAGGTTTGTCCTTGACTCCAGGCACCATGCAGACAGCTCAGAAGATCAAGAGGTTCATCAGCCTCAGCAGTGCTGGGCAGAAACCTTCTGCACCTTCAGAGCTAGAGATGGACGAGTCCCTGCTCACAGCCAGGGCACAGGGACAGAACACTGGTGACAGAATGGGGACATCATGTCAGAAATGGGGGAAAAAAGGAAATCTGATACCCTGGTAGGCAGCTACACCAGCAGGTCTGTGGCACAGGAGATTTGCCTTAATTATTCCAGCCACAGTTTAAATATCAAGTAGCAGTCAATTTTAGCAGGTAAAATTCAAACTTTCATTGAATTTTAATTGGTTTCCCCATGACTTCGAAAATTCATAATGCATGGTAGGTAACTGTTCTTATAAAATGGCAACTCAAAGAAAACCTGTATGGTAACACAAAGAAAATCTATTTATCAAAGAAAGAACCTTTACATCAATCTGTAAAGGAGGCAACATGCTGACAGTGTCAAAATTCAAGATCTTAAACATGCTAAAAATACTTAATGAACAACTAAAATTACCTACTCCTAGTTTGGAGGTACAAAATTATTGTCCTTTAAAGAAGATAACTTTCCTACTGATTAAATATATCCAAAAGATTAAAAAGCTAAAAGAACATTAAATCTGAATATGAAATATTCAGTCTTGCAAAACAAAATGATTTGTATATGATTCATGAGCCATATTGTTAAGAATTAAATTGGAAATTCAATCCAAGTTTTATTGTAGATCAGAAAAAACTGAATTCTTGGTCAGATAAACTTAATTAAAAACACACATTTTCACAATACCACGAACAAATGAATTACATCAAAGAGACGCATTAATTATATTTTGGCTTTTAATTAATGCCTATTACCACACAACACTGAAGAGAAAGTTCTATTCAGTTCATTTACATCAGAACCCCAGCAATAATTATGTACTGTGACAGAAACAGAAAGTTCTAATTCTCCATCATATTCTTGAGTCCTCAAAATTGAACAACACAGCTGCAAGTAAATTATAACAAAAGGAAACCCAGTGTCAGCAAGGGTCAGGAGATCTCACTAAATTACCACTGACTGTGTTTAGCTGCTTAACACTTTATGAATCCTACTGCAATTGCAAATGCACAAAGCTGGATTTGCAATTTAATATTTAATGTAATTTTAGGGTTGTGAACAAACTCTAATCACTTGAAAATACAGCTCTCCTCATTAAAAAATACACAAAAAAACAAGCACTAAGCATAAAAACCATAACAAAAACTGATCCTTGAAAAAGACTCTTTTTTGGATCTATTTTTTCAACATCTACCTTTGTAACAACATACTTAGTGATATCATGTAATTGAAGACAGCACACATCCAAAACCATTGGAGCAGTGCTCTGCTTTTTTTGGTCTCATTTAAAAAAAAAATCTCTTAGAACACCAACAGATATTCAGTGTGTTGTGTAACAGTGATCACCAACATCTTCATGATGAGAATGAAATACCTCTGAACACGGTATTTCTCAAGGAACACACTCTGGAATAATACTAAAATAGTACTTATGGAATTTACAAAATCTACAAAACCAGCAGAAGTTTACTGGGTTTTATTTAAAATTATTCTACGGAATTCTTTCAACTCTTCACCTACCAGTGTTTCAGTGCCAAAATTTGTAATGCCTTCCGTTTACTGACTTAATCTTATGCTTCCCAGTACTCAGTCCCATAGCAAAAATAATTATTTCAAATCTGTTTGATTCGGATACACAGAATAAACACAACACCATTTAACACAGACCTCCACAGAAAACTGTCATTTTCCTTGAGAAGATTCATTTCAAACTGGATCCATGTCAGATTAGTCATTAATAAACTTACATGATGATTTCTACTAAGACTACTGCTTTGGAAAAGAGAAATTTGGGAATTATTAAAGAAAGATCTTTCCCCCGACATAAATTTGCAGTTTATAGGCAGGAGTGGAGCATCTCTGTATTCCATGGAGAAGAAACTGGACAGACACAACTCTAAGGACAGCACTGTAAAAACCTGACCATGTGTGGGGATTTCCTGCTTTTTCTGGGAAAGTCCCCAAGGTGTTAAAAGTCCTTTTCCTTGCCCAAGGAGAAAAAGACGTGGAATCTTCGGTCTTCAGATACTTTTATTATTGTTTATAATAGCTTATCTAGAACACTGTTCTCTCTGTCCTGCCGAGGTCTTCACAGCACGACAGTTCGAGGGGATCCCTGCCTGAGAGGTGGTGGTTTATCTTTTATACTAAAAACTACAAATACCTTATTTACAATTATTTTCCAATATCTATCACCTACGTTAGACAATGTCCATTCTACCTAAACCAATCACAAGTGCCACCATCACAGCAGGATCATGGAGGAGATGAAGAAGAAGGAAGAAGCCTAAAAGCCATGTGGTTCCTCCATCTTGGCTTCAGCCACCCCCATGGACTAAAATCCCAAAATCTACTTTTCCACCCTGTGACAATCTTAGTATTATTCTATTTAAATTTGTGAGACTTGTATTTTTTCTTTTAAAGCTGGCAATCTCTCCCATGGGCTAAAATTCAAACCACAGGTGTCTTGGGCTTGGTGCCAGGACTTCTGAGCCCTCTGGGCCTTCTGCACAGGTCCCTGAGCCCCCAGAGCAGTTAAAGACAAGCTCTGGGTTCCCACAACCATGCTGGCAGCTCAGGGTGAGTATTTGTGATCTATGAATGCTTAAATTCCACAGACATGTAGAAATCAATTTGGCTGCACTGTGCAGTACGGGAACAGGAACAGCAGACAGTGCACGGGACAAAACCCAAAAACCCAGAGAGATGCTGAGCCTGGCAGGTAGAGGGTCCTCTCAGGGGGCAGAATGCAGCTTTCCTGTGGCTGAGGGAATGGATCCCACGCTGTCCTGAACAACACTGCCAGCAGAAGGGCACCTTAGTGCCAGGAGCTGCCACGTTCCTGAAGTGCAGTAAGTTTGTACCAGCCAAAGCCAACTCACACGGTTCCTAACTGCACCTGCACTCTGATTT
Organism: Polioptila caerulea; assembly: GCA_013397295.1. Classification (NCBI taxonomy): domain Eukaryota; kingdom Metazoa; phylum Chordata; class Aves; order Passeriformes; family Certhiidae; genus Polioptila; species Polioptila caerulea. The sequence continues at coordinate 374,497 of VYXF01001511.1, forward strand.
ACACACAGCTCCCCTTTTGGTTAGAAGATGGATTTTCTCCTGTTGGTTCTAAGCAAAGTTGGGATGCCTGCAAAAATGCCAGGGGGCAGAGGGATGCTGACATCAGTGACACTGACTGCAGCCCTCAAGGGGTTCAGGAAGTCTTTCTAAGCAGAATATTGTCTTCATTTTTGAGATGGGTTTTTGTCCTTTCCACACAGCAGCAATGTGGTGTTACAGATACATCACTGAAGCAAACTACTAATATCTAACAGAGGAAATCACTTCAGATTATCCATAACTTTGTATTCAGTGGCAAACCAGAATAATCATTCAAATATATTTTATTAGCAATTGTATTAAGAGGTTCTGAAGAAAGGGCTGATAATTCATCCTCCTGTCCAGCACAAGACATTAATTTAATGAAAACAAATCCAAATGAGAAACTATCCTTCTACATGGATTCCCCTGACTCCAGTGGAGCATGTGTCTTATAAAATTGAGGAGAAATATATTCAGGATCCAGAGAAATTTTTTTCTTATTCTTCTTTATAGGAAGTTCCATAAACCTATTGCAATGGATATATTATAAAATATATAAACTGGAAAAAGGACATTCCAACAAACTAAACTGCTCATTAGAAGCTTTCAAACTTCTAGGAGAGAGTGCAGAACATTACCATTTGTGGAATTATGCTGGCTTGTCTTTGGGGTTCACAGAGTGATCAGACTCCATGAAGGAACTATTTCAAACCTGAGCAGTCCTGGACAAGGACTAAGTTCTACAATGGAAATCCCTTTGCAGAACAGAAGAAAGCAGGGGTGACCCCAATGTTAACCTCACCAGGCACAGGAGTCACAATCTCTTTCATCAAAACCCAACCAATTTGTGTAACCTTCTGCCCTCCCCTCTATGACAGGCAGCCAACAACTCCTGCAGCTGCCAGGTAACATCTGCAGGGCACAACCTCACACAAAGCCACACACCAGCAATACCTGCTATTTTAGAAACAGAAAGAAGCAGACCCCAAACCCATAAAATCAACCTGCTTTTGAGAAGAAAATTGCTCTCCAGTGCCACCCAGAGAAGAATCACACATGACCTGATTTACTCCTAAAAGCTACACCCATAACTTCATAGAAGCACCTTTTCCTCCAGTATTCTTTTCCCCATTTTTTACTTGCTTTTAGATCAATGTGACCACCTCCAGGTGAACAAGAACTGAAACACTGTGTGAGGTTGCAATGTTTTAAAATAAGCTCATGGAAAATACGATGGAACATCACCAAGGAGCACTTTTCCCAGCTGCCAGCACCTGCCCTGTAGGAAGCTTTCCAAAAGCCAGAATTGGGGAAAGCATCCATTTTTAAGTGTCCATGGTATTAACACAAAGAAACAAGAGGTCTTACTCCTCTGGTTTTATGCCTGTAAAAAACTGCCTGCTTGCCTTCCCACCTAACAGGAAACCCAACTGTCTGGATGCAATCCTGAGCCATGTGCTCTGGGATGACCCTGCCTGAGCAGGGAGGTTGGACCAGATGGCTCATGGTGATCCCTTCCAACCTGACCCATTCTGGGATTTTGCTTCTGCTCCTATCCACAACTCTCCATTTGGAAAAGCACACAATTCTTTTAAAAAAGGAATGTTTGTCTAGCTGAAAGAATAATTTAAAAGCCCCGCAAAATAAATTTAAACTTATTTCTGTCTGCAATCCAAAGTGATTTAAATACGTGCCTTCCACATTGTGGATTTGTCCAATTATATCTTGCTCAAAAGGAAAACACCTGCCTGTAATTGGACATCTAAAAATCTTTTTTTAACATTCTACAGAACATCATTCAACAGCTTTCAGTCCCTCATCAAAAGCCCAGAATAGGAACTTAGGAGAACTGAAGAGAAATTTGTTGAAGGCATTAACATATTTCTGCAAATATGATATATACACCTGACTGTACAGTGACCCAGGAAAACCTAACTGCAGCACAATGAACACACATCTCCTAAACTCAGTGGGAACAGCAGAAAAACTCTCCAGAATTCTCTCATATCCTAGGAAGTAAAAATTTTGAACCCTTAGGTGACATGTAAAAACTGAAATAATTGTGCAATATATAAAAAACTTTGTTAACACTAAGTCCAGAAAAGCATGAAATCATCAACCTGTCCTGAAGACTAAAAATAAATTGTGATGAGAAGGTGAAACACTAACTTGTCACACTGACACACTTCTTGTATAGAATTTCACCAACAAGAAATGGATACCATGGATTGATAAACCATTTTCCCTGGAACACAACTCAAATAGAGAGAAAGACATTGCCAAGTGACAGATTTGAGGATTCTTTTCACTTATCAAATTTAATCCTAGTCAAACCACAACAATTTGTACAAGACAGTCCCTGCATGGTATTTCCTGATGTAACAAAACCACAAAAATATTTACCACACCATTAGAAACGTTCAAGAAAATATCTGGTAGAGTAGCAGAAGGCTCTTCTCTAAAGCCAGTTTAAGAAGCTTTAACACACTTTCAAAGTACCAGCCAAAATAAATGCATATATGGAAAATATCAAAAGCTAAGGTGAAAAGCACAGCATTGTATATATCTGCATTTGTAGCATACTGTATGAAAAAAAACCCCAAATTTTCTTCTAGTTTGCTCTAACCATGAGCCCCAAACCAGTGAAATTCTCACCAGAGAAGCTTTATGATGGCTGACTTTTTCATTCCCTACCACTACCAGAACGTTAATTCCTTGAAGAAATAAATCACACGCTCACTTAGGAGGATAAATGCATATTATAAGAAAGAGGTGAATTTGATGAGTTATCTGAAGTGTAATAAACACAAAATGAAACAGGGATGTGCTTACCTGTCTGGATCTGGGCCTTCCAGGGGAAAACTTGCGTTTGGTGATGGCCGGCTTGCCCATGCCGATTTTTGGAGTGACTGATATGTAGGTGGTTGGGAGGGAGCTCCCAGCAGCTGGAGGCAGCACTGGGGGCTGGCTGTGCTGCACATCTCGTGCAGAATGCAAGTCTAGAGAAACATCTGGTGAGGAAGACACGTTTGTCTTGTTTAGATTAAGGGATGGGGGAAGTGAGGGGCAAGTCTCAGCTGGTGGTTTGATGGGTTTGTCTCCAACTGGTGAACTGTTTGCAACAGCTCCATTTGAAGCAGTAGTTTCTACTTCTAGAAGAGCTGGTGCTTCTGACTTCTCATGGGCTTCCTCCTTTTCTACATCTTTCTGCACTTTTATTATTTCCAGTTGTTGTTCCATGGGGACAGAGATATCTCCTTTTCTTTCAGTCTCCAGCATTTCTGGTGTCACAGTCATGGTCTCAGGTACTGAAGACAGAGACCGAGAGTCTGCTGTGGACACTTCTGATACCTCCACACCACCCTGAGGCAGCTGTGTCTCCTCAGCCTGTCTGCCCAGCTCCTGCTGTGCTACAGCCTGAACACCTTCTACCACTTCCATCATTTTCTCAGCCTGACTGTCACCACATGCTGGTGTCTTTTTAGGAGACATTTCCATTTCAGCTGAATTGATTTCAACAGAGACTTCTGCTTCCAGTTGAGTGCTCTTTTCTTCTGGTGATATGCCTGTAATTAAGTACAACCATATTAAAGGCTCACTGTGAAAAAGAAAAAAAAAACACTTCTGGTGTTCTGATCAACAAGTATACTTGGTACACATCATGCAGGCCAACAGATATCACTTTACTTCAGTGAATTTAATATGTAGCTTAAAATATACATCATAAATAACTTTCTTTGTACCTATTTTTACAGTAGTCTTTATTTTTAGTTCATTATTTTTCTTCCCTGAAAATACAGCAGAGTAAATTACAAGAAAACAGACACAAGATTAATATTTGAGGAACTGAATACACATTTCCAGGTAGGCAGCCAAAAGCAGTTTCTTATTTTTAATTTCTGTATATTGAAGATGCATGCTATCATAAATTAATGTATTTTAAGCTACTGTCCCAACACTTCCAAAAAACTAAGAAGAACAGGACAAGTACAAATAAAACACATTTTCCTCCTAGAACTCTTTCAGACTTTAGGAAATCAACTGAAATGAAAACAGTTGCTGCTGGTTTAATTTACTAATGGATCATGAATTTCTTTCAAAAATATTTATCTAGCTCTCCCTTGAACCAAATAATCCATAACCTTCTCCATCAAGGAGTTCCAGAGTTTTTGTTCCACTCTATAAAGAACCACATTCTTTGCTCTGGATTTGGCTTCTCACACCTTCCTTTGATGGGCCCTGACTCTCTTAGAGGCCCCACTTACTTTCTATCACACTTGCACTCTTCTTAAACTCACACTGCTACAACTTCCTCAGCTACTAAGTTCACAGCCAGCATTTTATTCTGAATATTTCTTCACAGTTTAAATCATGGCCCTTCTACCACAAGCTGTGACCCATCACTGACAGCTAATCTGAAAAGTTGGGGTTTTTTTACTTTGTCTTTAAATACAAGTTTCTTGTCTCCCCTTGTAGCCACCATCCTCCAACATCACCTGGGAGTGAATGGGACAAACTGACAAGTTCTTTACCCTTGATACTGGTCACTAACACATCCAGTGGCTTGGACCCTTCTTTAGCTGCTCCTCCCTGAGTATTTGGTAAGATGCAGTTTCTCCCAAAACAGAAATGATCAGCTGCTGCAACCCTGTCTGGAAGATTATCTTTTACTTACAACAGGGAAAAAAAAAAACAAACCCCAAACCAGAAAATCCTTAATCAAGGATGCCTGTGGAGTTACATCCATAAAGCACACAACAGAAAGTGTGAGTGACAGTGTTTGGGTAGCAACGAGTCACTGGGTTTTCCAATAAACTTCCACAGAGCACAAAGCATTCAACTATTTTTCCAGCTGGGAAAAATTCAGTCCCAACAAAAAAGTAAAACAAACAAAAGTAAAGCAACACAAATATTCTGAAGACTCTCTTTGCCTTCAATAAAACATTTCCTTTATTAAGCAAAGAAGTTAATACCCTTGCTTGAGAGCTCAGACAGAACTTGTGCAATGTGTCTCCTACTGCTTTCTAGGCACCTTTTCCTCTTGCATTTACAAAGCACTGCAAACCTTACTGACTGGAAGAAGGTTCTGGTTCTGAAGGGTTCTGAACTGGCATTTTCTCAGAGTGCAAAACCCTTTCTTACCTTCTGTAACACATCCAACAGCTGATTCCTGATCAGGACCATCACCAGTTATGGGTTGTTCCTGTAATGCCATATCCTCTCCAGCACTTTCCATCTCCATTTCATTTGTACAAGCTTAAGGAGAAGCAAAGCAGTTATTAAAATTGCTGTGTTTATTCTACTACTTTGGCATCAACAGCTTCTGTTACTGTTTGACCTTCTGGATAAAGAGACTGATATTTAATGATGATAGGATTTAGGACAAGTCAGGTCAGTGAGGTTAAAGAGACTACACAGTACTCCTTAAAAATTAAGAACATTTTACTCATTAACACTGAAGCTGTCTTATACCTTTCAGATGGTGAAACATGTCTGTAAGGCAATTATATACATCTAACAGTGAAAATATGCACACAGTCACAGACTTCTGCACAGCCTGAGTAACACAAGAAAGAATTTTCTTAAATTCCAAGTCTATAAAATTCAACAGAATTGGCAGCCTGAAGGCTTCAAATTTGTATATAAATACTACAATGGATTATGGTGTAGATATGAAGTTCCACCTACTGTCAGCACTGGGAGCACTGATTTTCACCTTATGTGTTCTACAACATGAAAACTGAATTTTGCCACTTTAGAACTAAGATATCTTAATCTTTGCATGGAAAAGGCACTACTGAGTGCCTTTTTGGCTGACAGGATCATTGTAGAGCACAGAAACAGGAAATACTTTTTTTTTCCCCTGTGAAAAAGCTCTTTGACTTAAGGAAATTCATTAAAATGCACTAGATGAAGTATGGAGAACAAAGTATACAGCAAGCATTAACTCAAAGAGAACTGATCCTCCATGGATGTTAGCACAAAAAAAAGTGAAACAAATATAGCTTTCTGCATCAAGAAAGTCTTTTTTAAGTTCAAAAAGCCAGCAACTATTAGGTGACACTACTTTCAGCACCCTAAAGGCTGCTCTCAGACTATGCCAACTTTAAGGCAGTATTTTAACTTCAAGGAAATGATCATTTAGATTGGCTCAAAATCTGATTTTAAAGTACAGAAATGCTCTCCTGGGTATAAAACACTGCATGACTGTACTGATGTAATAGCTCCAGATCACTCCTAGCAGCTGAGATGACAAGAGCATGCTTGTCAATATTTCTATTAGCTACAAATGCTAACAGCAGCATTGCTTAAAACTTCAGCCTTCCAGATAAACCTGCTACTTACTCAAAAGGGGTTTTTGTAGGAGACTGGGAGTTATGCCAGTGTATGTTTTGTTTTGGACATCTTCAAAATGCTCTAAGAACACTGCCTGGGAGTTCACAGCCTCTCCTAAGCTTTCAGAAGGGAAATAATCTGCAAAGGCTGAAGTGGCCACTCTTTCTAACCTGGTGGCCGTGTTCACTGACAGAGTGAACTCACTAACAGACATTTACCTCCTGTCATTGCCCTTCCTCCAGGAGCACCTTTTCTATCATCTTCACTGCTCAGAAAAGGTAATGTACAGGCTAACATCAAAGGGATTACTCGTTTATATAAAATGTCAGTCTGAACAAAAACAGAGTTTTGTTGTAGCCCAACACTTGCCCTTTCCTGCCAGAATTTACCAGGCTTTCAAAACCACAGACACTCGTGGATAACAAAAGATCAGTGCAAAAGCACTGCTGCTTAGGCCCAAAAAATGTACATGGCAGTGGCTGTGCAGTTCATCTGTTACATTTTACCTTGCTTCTGAATTTAACCACAGCTGAACTTCTCCAGGGAAATTCGGCCTGGATGAGTGCAGGTGCTGCCCAACAGAGCACGTGGTGTGAACACAAAAAAGCATTTAGTTAAAACATGGCTCTTGTGGATGACCCACAGGGCTCAGATCAGCAGGTCCAAGTTCTCTCTGTGCTTCCTCACTGTTACTCACTTATTTTTTAAAAATATACTTTACACTTCTCCACAGCTCTCTGCTTTCTGCCTGCTTTGTCCACTTAGACAAGAATGTCTCAGGAACAAGATGACTGATCATGTATTGCTTTGAAAAAATCTATTAAAAGCTGTCTAGTTAAATAAACACCTGTCTCTTGAACACAGTGCAGCTCCCACTGCTCTGTCCTTCCTGGATAAAGTGAGAACAGGCACTGTGAGACTGACCAGCAGCTAGAGAGAAACAGGGAACTGAACGTCTCCAAGAATTCCACCAGGCGCAAATGAGTGAAAGAGCAAGGCTGTCAAATGAGTACATTTGTGAACTGTACCACATCCAAAATAAACTGGAGAAGTCTGCAGCTCCAGGCTGGAGCTGGAAGGCTGAGAGACACAATTATGGTGCTCACTAGCCCGTGTTTGTATCCAGGATCCTGAAGCCAGAAGCCACCCATAGATTGCCTGAGCAGCTGCTGATAGAGGAAGGGATGAACCTCAGAGCAGAATGTGAGTGGCTGGTTCACAAAAGCCTTGGTGAGACTGCAGATATTGTATCTGGTATTAGCATTTTGGAACTGAGATGTGTAAGTGTCATTACCTGTGATACTGTCAGGTTCAGGAATGAGTTCAGAAGTGTTCATTACGTCACATGACTGAGTCTGATCCCCTTCTCCTTGTCTACAAAGGGTGCAGATGTAGTCTTTCAATTGAGACTCCAATTCACTACCTGGAGATCTGTCACATTCTATGTGAATCCATCTGGGGAGATTAATTTATTGTGATTTAATTCATTGTGATTTTAGTAATGAAAATATAAAGCATCATAGTAAAAATCCATTTTAAAAATAGCACTATTTTCCATTCCTATGGGGAAAAAAAGATTTTTCAACCAATACTTGATTATGGAGAATTTTAGAGGAATAAGCATGATATGTCAGCATGTCAAACAGTGAACAAACTTAAACATGGAGACTTAAATTGTCCCTAAAACCAATCAGACTCCTCAAGATGGAGAGCATCATCATGATGTTCCACAGTGAGATACAAAATCATTGAATATGAAACATAGCTTACATTCTTAAAATGTTCCAAATAGTGTAATTTTAATTTTTTTTAATTACTAAAATAGTAAAAGACATAAACAGAAAACATAAACTTGAAAATAATAAAAAAACCCCCTCAGATCACTGCAAACAACAATCTTTAAAATTTAGGACAACTACTTTTTTAACCTGCTTCCTCACAAAATCAGTGAAATGCAAGAAGCAGCAGCAGCTTAGAGCAAGTAACTACCAGGTACCCTCAGGGAACTGCCAATTAACAGTTATTTGCTAAGATTAAAATAAAGCTACCTGCTATTGTTCATTGTATTTAGGGATGAAGGATCAAGGAGCTGCACAAGATCCTGTGGCACTGCACATCAAACACAGTGTTCATCCTTCCCAGAAACCCATCAGTGTCACACAGATCATCATAACCTTTATGCATTTTAGTACAAATTAACAAAAGCTGGATACTTACCTTTTGCACATGTGACAATGCAACATATCTTTCTGGAAGTCTTGGAGGCACAGTTTTTCACAGAAAGGACAAGATAAGTTGTCTTGCTGTTGGTAACAACTGTCACATACCAAACAATTATGGTGCCACTGACAACTTGTTCGTGTGCCACACTCAGCACATACTCTACAGTTCTAGAGATCACAAGAATTTAGTAGTTAATTATGATATTTCACAATGTGATAGAACTGCCATTAACTGACATTTTCCTGTTTTGAATTAAATTTAACAGCTTTTGTCATTGATAACACAAAAAGTTATCCAAGATCTGACCTCTATCGAAGAGCATGAATAACCTGCACAACAGCAAGAAGTTTCCTGACATTACCCCCTGACTTGAAAGGAATATTTCTTATGAGATCACACTTTTTTATTCCTACTCTCAGTTCTCTTTTGACTGCCACAAACTAAAGTAACATTACATACATCTCAGATACAGGATTTCCTACTTTGTGCTGCAATTATTTACAAAGTTACTGATAAAACAACAAATTCATCCTGCCTTCCTCAAATGCAAAGGAACCCACAAACTACAGAAGTGTTTTGGTAAGCAAGGAGGAGTTGAATATAAAGAGATTTCAAACATGGATTAAATATACTATTATTTAGCTTTGAGTTTACATTTTTGTTCCCACTGTACCACGAGAGCACTGTTGTTAACTGCAGGTTATCCCCTGCACCTGGATCCTACACTTCTCCTTTCCCTATGGAGACTGATTAACTGTCCTGTATAGGCTGCCCCAGCACTGACAGCTCCCCCCACAGCAGCTGAGGAGCCACAGGATTTACATCCAAATGGGATTCCTTCAGAACTGACAAATTACATTACATGGCAACAGCAATCCACAATACACCTGGAACAGCACAGTGTGGATAACAAAGTCTGGGCTCTGAGCATCAACAAGGAGTTACTCTGGAACATTTCCACTTACTTTACATTTCCAACCATTTGTTGGTACGGCATCCATAACGGGTTGGAGACAGAAAGTGTGGTAGCCTTTGTCACATGTATCACACACCAGCATCTTGTTGTCTTCCCCAGAGTGTCTGAGGAGAGTAACAAGTGATCAAAAATTACTTCAATAAGCAGCAACAAAATATCTGTTTCAAGGAAAGTCTAAAAAGGAAGACACAGGTGTGTGCATAAAAATACACAAACACTACTTACAAATATCTCCAGAGACAATCAATGCCTTCAAATTCATTTTTAAATATGAGTGCAGAGCACTGTGTTTATTTACCAAGAGCTGAGCCTGTGCAACCACTCTGAAGATTAGGTATTGGCCCACTTTCACTTACATGTGTAGACAGATTTAATGGCCTTTCTGTACTGAAAGCAGTTCAAAATCTGCAATATACATTTTCTTTCTTTCTTCCTCAAGAGAACATCCAATTGTAGCTGTTTCTGCAGTCTAACTGTAATTTTTCCAAAGGAAGAAAGGAGCCATCAAGTCTGACTATTGGAGCTCCTACAATGTCAGACAATATGACTGCAAGAGCAAAACAAACACTAAAGGAAGAGATTTCATTTTTTCTACAGTGATGTATTACAGAACTCCACCACAGATTCCAGTGATAAAATAAATTTGCTGAGAACAAGACAAATAGTTTGGTAATATCTAAAGGCATTGTGTTCTGCCTTAGTTTAAATAAATTAATTCAGTAAGTAAACATGCAACAAGATTTGCCTAGACAAAGCCTTGCAGTATATGGAATTATACATGCTAGATACCACCCAATTACCTGGGAGACTTGGTATTTTAAAAACCCCTCTTTTTTTGAAGATATGCTTAACACGCTGTTCCTCCAATAATGGCAAAAAACTGCCGTACTGCATTAAGCAATTACAGAATCAAAGAATGGTTTGGGTTGGAAGGGACCTTAAAGACCATCCAGTTCCATGGGCACTGACACCTCCCACTAGACCAGGTTGCTCAAAGCCCACCCAGCCTGGCCTTGAACACTTCCAGGGTGAGGCCACAGCTTCTGTGGGCGCCCTGCTCTGAGTTCTCTGCCCAGCCCTTACTCCAGTTTGGGACTGCCCCAGTCCAGCTGCTGAATGCTGCACTTGGCTGTGCTGAAGTTCACACAGCCCCACCTCTCCAGCCCACCCAGGTCCCTCTGGATGGGGTCCCTTCTCTTCAGCATCACCTGCCCCACACAGCTTGGTGTCACCTCATTTGCTGAGGGTGCCCTCGGCCCCACTGCCCATGTCATAACAAAGATGTTTTTAACAGCACCAGCCCCAATTCCGACCCCTGAAGTACAACACTCCTCACTGGTCTCCACCTGAGCCCCTGACCCCAGCTCTTGAACCCACAGAGTGCTCCATGTGTCAAATCCATTTCTCTGCAGTTTGGAGACAAGGAGACTGCCTTGGACAGTGCTGAACACTGCACAAGTCCAGATAGGTGACATCAGCTGCTCTTTCTCCATAAACTCTGTAAACCCACCACAGCAGGCACCAAATTTTTCAGGCACTGTTTGCCCTCAGTGAAGTTGTGGTGTTTGTCACTATCACCTCTTTATGTCCCATGTGTCTCAGCACAGTTTCCAGGAGGATCTGCTCCATGACCTTTGTAGACAGGGAGGGGAGACTGACTGGCCTGTGGTTCCCCAGGTCTTCCTTATTTCCCTTTGTAAAAATGAGGTCTATGTTTCTTGTTTTCCAGTTCTCCCTCTCACCAGACTGCCAAAACTTCATTCACCAGTTCCCTCCAAACCCATGGATGTATCTCACACAGCCCCATGGACTGGGTGTGAACACATCCCATTTCCTCTATTTTGTCACTGAAAAGAAAATTTGTTAGCAGATGCATTAATTACCCAGTACAACATTTTCAGGGATACTTTACAGAATGTGCTTCTCTATTCCAGCTTCATTGCTGAGATTTGCTATCTGCTGTGTGTCATCAGGGAACACCCTTTTCTCCAAGTGAGTTGAGTGAATGCTAGCAAGTATGAAGTGTTCTGCTTGGAAAACAGGAAAGCACTGACTGATCAGAAACATGAGGCAGTAGTAGAGAGGATTTTTTCCCTTCATACTGTCCCAACTGATCTGACTAAAGCTGAACAAAACTCTTCAGTAAGTCCTTTAAAAAAAGCAAGCCAAAGAACCCTGCAGTGCCCATCAGATTAGGTTATAAGAGAACAAGCCCACAAGAGCAGTCAGAATTTTCAAAGTCAACCCTTGCAGTGCCATGACAATTAAGTTTCATTGTTTCCGTCTGGGGCAATGACTCTATCAGGGCCACTCATGTCACTTTGTTTCTTTGCTCAACTAAGCCATGGCTTTGTTTTTATAATGACTCTTGACCTGCCTCTGAAAGACTTTATATGAGAGTCTGATGCAGGAGACCTGCCCAGTGTGTAGGTACAGGCACAACTGCACTGTCAGCTGAGTAAAAGCACAGGTTCTCAGACTGTGAAAGTACTACATTAAAATTATTTATTTAGTAAATCTGAGAAAAATCCTCCTGTATAAAAGGAGGAAAAAATCAGAATGTGTTGCTGCTTTCCAAAACCTGCCATGATAATGGGAACTCTAGGGGTAAAACACACAGGACTTTCAGCTCAGCTCTTTCAGAACAAAGTTTCCTATACAAGGATTTGCTCAACTACTTAATACAGCATCATAACAGACAAGATGGGCAAATAATCTACACTTTCTGCAAATAAACCCCCAACACTTAATGAAATATGCATTTCAAAATCACAGCACATCAATCTCACACCATCCTCCTCCATGTCCTGTATGTCTTACTTACTTGCAGTTCTGGCACACTTTGCAATCAGGACACTGCCAACCTGCTCTTTTTAAAGGTGTGACTTGAATGTCCAGACACATCCCATGGTAGTGCTGGCCACAGGTAGTACAAAAAAGTTGATCTAAGAGGTCTCCAGGGCTGTCGCACACTGCACAATTTGCTTCTTCCTTTGCTAAAAAGAAATAATTTTTTCAATTATTATTTTGTTCAAAAATAATTTGAACAATTGAATGAGCCAAAAAAATTACTTAGTCGTTCTTATGAATACAAAACTTGATCATTCTTATGAAATTCAAATTTAATTAATATATTTAATAGCCACTACTTTAATTCAGTTTTCTCAACTAATCTTCTCATAACAAAAGTACATTCATTTTAAACCTTAATGAAGTCTTACAAAAAGAAAAGAGTTTTATTCTCCTTGAGATAAAGCTGAGAGCTTCGGAACCAACTCCTCTGTGGAACAAGTACCAAAAGAGCTCCTAACAGACCTAAATGTATTATTTAGCTCAAGGGTTTGCAAGAAGGTTGCTCTAACTTGAATTAGGACAAACAAGTCTATTAATTTGAAATAAACCTGACAGAAGACAATTCTTACCAGCAAACCTCTTTCTTGTTCTGTCATTAAATGAAAAATACTTTGCTGTGCATCACTGCTGGTCTTTAAAAACAGGAGAGTATGAACTCACATCTTTTCTATCCCTGAACACACAGGAGTTCTTGGCTATGTGAACTGTGACAGTACATCTAAACAAATGCATTTCTTCAGCTGATCCTGTGACAATGCAGTTTTCATAAAACCTGCTAATTGTGTCATTTGAACACTGTGTACTTACATCTTTCAGGAGCCTGATCAATGTGGTCTGGACAAAGGAGGGACAAGTTACTGAAATCCTGAAATGTGCCTGCTCCAGCAGCACAGGGGTAATGGTACATCTGGGTACATTTCTCTTCACAGCATTTGATAGTGGCTCCAAGGTGCTTACAAAATGCACATCGCTGAAAAACAAACAGAACAAGTCATTAAAAAATTCCTTTTTCTTGTCATTTTTTAGCCAGATCTGTTCTCCTCCATTTAGCAGATGAACACCTTGGCCAGTAGGAGGTAGTGAATACTGAAAAGGAAACTAGTGGGTAGTGTCTTTCAGTGGCACTCCCAAATCTTTCCTTAACATGTTTAATGAAACCCACTCTAAACGCACTCTGACGATTAAGATTTCTTCTTGTCACAGAGAAGCCCTTTCATTCTCTGTTATCTAACTTGAGCTATGCCTTCAGTTATGGGGCTTGGAGACTTATTCTGAAAATAAAGGCAGATGACACCATGCTGTCAATAGGTTATGACTAAAAACCACATGGCTCTGTAAGCTGTAATGTAAAACCACAGACACAGTAATCAGAAATGCAAATGGAAATCAAGTATGATGTTCTCCCCAAAATCTTCCTGGCATTATACAATTCTCTCTGGGACGATAATGCATTACATAACCTTGCACTTTCTTCTCATCTTGCCTTTCAAGACTACACAAATATCACCACCAAACTTTGAGAAGTCATAAATAAGCATGATTATTATTAGACACCAGAGAAATAATTTCTCAGAAAACTCCGCAATGATCCTCCAGTTCTCTAGTCAAGAGAGAGCAGAGTCTATCAGTCTGCTTGTAAAAAATCACCCACACCTTTCTGATTCAGTTAATCAGTCTTTTTTCTTTCTTGGGTTCATTACAGTCCCTGATGAACTGTAACATCCTTTTGCACTTTTTCACCAAGGCAACAATACTTTTTAAGGCCCAGCACCGTAAGATTTTGAGTAAAGTTAAGAAAAAACAGGTCAGTGGCTCACAGGAAAGCATACATAATATACAGCAACAACTGAGCTCAGGGACTCTCATTTTTCACAATAAAAATACAACACTAACACTGGTGTGTTTGATTACTAGCTGAAATGTCAAGTAACATCCAAATACGAACATAAACCAAATCAAAGAAAAGTTATGTACAGAGTCTGCTTAATTCTTAGAATACAGACAATATTTATTACCATAATTCTTCTCTCTTTCGAAGCCTGCCTGAAATTAGGCATCAAACAGTGCTACTGCAAGTCCACAGATATCAAAACCAGCCCATATGAGAACACAAATCACAAAGCTGCCTGTGTCAACAGCTACCTTGATATTCTTTAAAACCAGATGAAATTACCATCTTCAGAAAAATATCTGCCTGCACCACAACTCATGGACAAGAGACAGAAAAAATATTAGTGTATGCTAAACAGAAGTGCAGTGTAAAGAGATAAAATGCTCTGGCACAGAAATTACAGGGGATCACCAAGGAGAACTATTGCCAAGAGGAGAGAGAGGAGGGGGAACAAGATGAGCAAACAATACCATGGAGCTCCTGAAGGAGGGCAAGGCAGCAGCAATGGTAATTACATTTACATTTACAGACTGCCAACAAAACCAAAGTCCTGCAAGAAACTCCTTTTAGGAAAGGATAACTTGGGGGAGCACTTGAGGAGGATGCTGCACAAGGTAAACCCTGAACTCAGATGTAAAACCATGAAAACACAGCCCAAAGGCTCCAACTTCAAGAACTGTAGCACCACACACAACCACTGACCTCTTTTGTCCTTGATGCTCCAAAATCCTGTGGAGATGGACTAGCTTTAGCTAACTCTTACAGGCCACATTTTTCTCAAAGATTTTACTCAGTGCAAAAAAAAACNAACCATGAAAACCCATGAAAACACAGCCCACAGGCTCCAACTTAAAGAACTGTAGCACCACACACAACCACTGACCTCTTTTGTCCTTGATGCTCCAAAATCCTGTGGAGATGGACTAGCTTTAGCTAACTCTTACAGGCCACATTTTTCTCAAAGATTTTACTCAGTGCAAAAAAAAAAAAAATAGGAAGAGGAACTTGGGAGGAGCTAAGGTCCAAAATGTATCCCTCAAAAAAGTATTCAACAAGACTTTGCTGGATCCCATCACTGACCCTTAGCAATTATTTGATCAGGAAAAGAAAATTATGAACAAACTGTAAGCACCTTAATAATCCAACACTTATTAAAAGCTGGGAATAATGGAATAAACTAGCAATAAAAATGCTTTTTTAAACATCACATCTGTTTTTCAAAACCACCAATCAACCATGGTACGTAGCAAATCCAAATCAGAATGTAACTTTTCCCAAATGCTCTATGACTAAATGATGAAATTATTGAAAATGAGCAAACTACAGGATTACTAAAAAACCTTGAAAAATGTTGATGTTGGTTTAAGGAACCACATAAAGATGCTGGAAGAAAAATGGAAGCCCAAGTTACATGTAATTGAACCCTTCAAACCCATCTGCTAAACTGCACTGGCAATGAAAAGCATTTGGCAGATAAGTGAAACACACTTGGAAAACAATGTGGTATGTATCATCTGAAGCAAATAAAAAGCACAGAATATCAACATTTGCTGAATTTGTATGAGAGATAAAGCAGTCTGAAGAAACTAATGCCCAAAGGGATTTTTTTGGCAGCAGATGTTGGTGAGAAGAGTTACTTTTCCAGCACTAGAAGCCAACACTCCTCTGAAGCCAGGCCCCATGCTATGACCCCAAAAGAACAGCAGAAATGTATTAAATCAAACAAAAATATTAAAAACTCTGCTAAATAAAAGCAGTAATGAATACTACTTCACTACTGCTAAAATATGGAATCATGACAGCAGGAGATGGAATGAGTAAATCACATTGCCCAGGAGATGTTTGCCCACATGAGGACAGTACCAGAGCCAGGGACAGTCTGGAGCCTCCAGTTTCATTAGGAGGAGCACAAAATAAGGTGTTATGTCAAGGGGGTGGAAGCTGAATCCCAGGATTCAAAGAGCAGGTATTAGAAGATGGTAAGCTGTCAAGGCAAGACAAACCCAGGTTTGTTTATGGATCAAATAATTTTACATTCCTGTTCTACAGGGGAAAAAAATCCAATTTTATAAGGTGTCAGAAAGCTGGAGAGATAGTTTATTACTTATTCATAGTACACTCACAGAAATAAATAAAGCAGAGCCAGCAGACTCTTTTCCTACTCGGAGAGTTCTTCAGTGGTTACCAACTGCTCCTTTCAGCAAGTTCCTTGTGCACTTGTCCACTGCAAGAATACTCTGACCCATCCCTGCCTCTGCTACTTCCTACTATTGTGATTTCCACCATTTAAAACTATCCACTCCTCTTTCTACTTGACAATTTTGACTTTTTTTTTTAACATCTGCTTTTTCAGTCAGAAAAGGAACTGATTTTTAAAAGCAAAAGCTATGCCATCTTTAAAAATTAATTTTAAAATTCCCTTTATTTACTAATCCCATTGGCTCAAATGGTGACAAGAGCAGCAGCTTTTTGTTTACAAATTTCTAACATTCCTGCTGCTCCATACTTAAGAGTACTCCAAAATCCAGTTCAAGTTCAAATTATAAAAAGATGCCTGTGAGACAATATAAGAGTTTATCCAGATAGTACCAAGAACCAATCAGAGGTCATGTTTTATCATTATTTTACTGCCCTTACAATTACTTTACAGTATTACTGTCTCAGCAACCAGGTAAGTAACCACCCTTAGAAGGTAGATATTAAAGAAAGGCTAAAATACAGTCTTTGAGTAAGTACTCTGCAATCTGGTTAGTGTCCTAAACCTAAATGTTAGTACTGTAAACTGCAAAATGTTCTTAAGCAAAATAACTGGTTTTTCCCTGATTATGAACTTTTTCTTTAAAAAAGATCAGGTGACAAAACCTATGTGAACAATAAGAGATTTTAATTTTATGATAGTGTACCAAAAATACACACATCCATCTGTCCTTGGTTAAACCATTTAATGTATTACCTGTAAGAACAAATTTCAGACAGTTTAGCTGCTGGGAAATGCTGTGTTTGAAGAGAAACCTGTGATTGAAGAGAACTGGACCTTAAGAACCTGTCATCAATGAGAGCATGAAGAAATGTTCATAGAAACAGTGACTATGAAGTATGTTCTCTGCTAGTTCTGATAATCTTCACTGGTTACTCCATCATCTAGAAAAAGCTTTATACTGCTTGCAAACACTCATGACCATTAGCACCTCTCATGTCAAATACACTGGTTTAAGTACCATAAAGCACTAAAGAGCACAATGCAGTAAAATGGCAACATAAAAACAATTAATGGCTTCTGAACTACTGATGAGAAGTACTAAACAGAACACCTTTCCAAGAGTACTGCAAATTACCTTCTAGCTTTTGAATTTTATATGACTCATGTCACAAATTTGGAAATTACTTCAATTTATAATAAGCAAGTCAATCAGAGATCAGTTATTCTTCTTCCTCAAACCTTAACAGAGTGACTCAACACATGTAATCAAGGGAGAAAGCAGAAGTCCCTTCAAGTGTGGAAATTTCAGGCTCTCTCCAAGTCACTACTTTGTTTCTCATTCCTACCAGCTGCCTCTCTTCTTCACCTTCCTTAAAAAGTACATTAAATAAATTGTGTTAATAATAAGGCATTTAAGAATTCAGAGGAAAAAGCATTCAAGTTTTGGAGGGGTGTTTTGTTGCAATAGTGGTGAATAGGTTAAAAACTTGCAAGAATCAAGTTTGCTAAGTAAGATGCCATTTTTTATTTGAAACCTGAAATAGGTGGAGGAAAAGATGCAAACTTCATGGCACACAAATTCTTCGTTTTATAAGCTGAAATGTTCTCAAACTCTTGTTTATTCAGAAGCTCCAAGGAAGGGTTTGGGTGCCTTAGAGCTGTGTTCTCCTCATCATTACATAAGCTAGTGGAATAACTGCATGCATACGATTTCCCTCACAGACTCTGTTGCTTTTTTCACACTTTCATGAGGAAAAAGGGAGTTTTTTTATTCACCTCCTCGCTTTCTGCAAGATTTAGGATAATGTAAATGTTTAGAGTGAGGCTAAGCTTTTCCAGAGCTAAGAACCAGCTACTCCCTGAATTCCCATCTAATATCCACCGTGGCAGAAGAGCACGCACGAGCCTGTTGTTTAGTTAAGACTGTCAACAACAAGAAGGTCAATAATGTTTAATGTAATTTAAACTGTGGTTATTAGGCTTCAGCATCAGCAACTCCAGGACAAACAAGGCAAGAACAGAAATCATCAGCTTTGGTTTGAGGCTGCATTTTTGGCAGGCTCAGAAAACAGACCATTGTGCCAGTTCCATTTGATTCATGCTCGGAAGGTCTTAAGAAGTGTGTGTAGACATTTCTTTGTGTTGGCAGAGCAAGGGCTGAGCCACAAATTGTTGGAGGCTTGAGAAAAAATAATTGAGGGAAACATTGAGAAAAAATAATTGAGGGAAACATTGCTACATGCTTGTTGTTTAATGATCATCTCTAGGCATCTGTTACTGGTCACTGCAGAACACACTGGGATGAAGTCAACTTTCTGTTGAATCCAGCACAGCTCCTAAACTCCAAAATCATATATGGGGATTCTGAAGGAGCTCAAGCATTCTATAGGTTATGTCATAAGTACATTTAAAAAGGCATTTAAAGTCAAAGGAGAATTTACTGCTCATGCAGTCACACTGTGCTTCCAAACGACACAAAGCTTGACAAGGACATCCAAACTTCATTATATTTAATAAGGCTCAGTCATTTTAGGGAATTTACTCCACAGTAATTCAGCTGGCCAAACAGTGGGTGTCCATTTTCAGGCTCCACTGACAATACTGGCCAGATCTCCTCTGCCTGCAGCTGGAATTGGAGCACAGCTCACAGGCAGGCACAAGCAGAGGGAGGTCAAAATTTAGATTTAGTCCTGTGTTGATACAACTTCTCTACTGGTACCACAGCCAACTCCACAGCAAGGTTTTTGTCAGCATAGCACTATCAAAGAAGGGATGTTAATGGAGACTGTTTAAAAATACTTTCATATAAATCCTCTTTTATTTTTGCAAGTTTTCTGAACAATAAAAAGTCGGGCTAAACTTCTCGTAACACATCTCTAAATTCTTTTATATATTCTTGTAACACTCAGACAAAACGTTCCAGCCATTTCTGAGAACATAAAAGTCATTAACAAAAACATTTTGCTCATCTTAAAAAATAAAAACTTCATTAATGGGACTTGCAATTTATCCTGAGTTTTAGTGTGGAGGATGCAACTTCTGCCCTTTCCCTGCTGATCTATCCAGATGTGACCAAGCTTGAGAAAACTATCTCCTATGTTTGTTTGTTTTTTAAAAAACATAAAACACTTCCACAAGTTTGTCAGTGAAAATTTACAGAAAAACCTACTCTCATTGATGATGACTGATCCTCTCCAATTTCTAGCACTGACTGGACATCATGTACCTCCTGCAAAGATTCCTTCAGTCTGACAAGGATTAGAGGGAGGAAGTCTGTAATAAATACTCTAAGCCTAAACACAAAAAGCCACTGGAATGGAGAGCAGACATCCCTAAGGATCCTGATACCACTGTCACTTAATCACCTGGGGAATAGGAGTACCCAGTACACAGGCACATGACAAGGAGGAGCAAAGAGACAAAAGGGATTCACTGTGTGAATGAATCTGATGAGACCAGGAGGAGAAACCACGGATGGAGATGGAAGCTGAGAAGGGGCAGGGATAACACTTGAAGGACCAATTAATCAAACCTGGGCACTCATATTGGATAAAGATCTAAGGGAACTCAGGTGTTAAGACTCAGGAAATGGTGAGGGGAACAGATCTCAGAAAGAATCCAGGCAAAAGGGATGAGAAACGTTAAGGAGAGATGAAGAGTGAAGTTGCTAAAAATATCAACTTGAACAAAAAGTCAGAAGCCTGAGGCAACTGATATTGGATGAAGATTACAAGGAGGAAAAGTACCCTGTTCTCTGACACCTAGTGCTGTATCACTATCACCCAGCCAGCTCAAATAGCAGTGCTCTTATGTAGCCACAAAGGCTTCAAACCTGCAATTTGGGAGGTCTGCCTTTCCCTTTTTCTCCTTGACAAAAGGAAATGATACAGGCAGACAAACAAAAGGCAACACAGAGACAAGGAGACACAGATAAAGGAATGAGCACACGCATACGTGTGTGTGTGCATGAAGACACAAGGAGGATTACAGATCAAACTTGGATTTTGTGCATAAAACACATCTTTTAAGAGGAGTTACTGCATTAAAGAAACCTGTCACCTGTGAGACTGTGCTTAATTAATAGAGGGGAAAAAAGGAAATATTGGAAAAGGTTGTGGATGGCTTGTGGGATAAGAAAAGCACTTAGTTATGGTAACTGGGCAATGGCCTGCAAAAGAGTTGTGGTTTCATTTCTTCCATGAAGCTCCTTGATGATACTGGGCAGGGCACTAAGTAAAATTTTTCTTTTTTTTTTAGTTCCTAATCTTACTGTTAAAAGCCTGGAGTTTTCCTTGCCCTGTAAAAATTCAGCCTTCATTTCCACATAGACTGTGCACTCACACTGCAACAGAGTGAAGGAAGAACTGCAATATCAGTGCAACTTTTTTTAACTAAGTCTGAGTATTTTTGAAACTCTTTCAATATGTCATCCAAATAAGCAGATATAAATAAATACAACTTCTCAGGGGGAAAATGTAGCCTAAGATACATAACAAGGCCATATATAATTTTTTAAAAATTACGGACAAATTATTCACATGTTTATTATAGTAAAAATATTATTGAAAAACTAATGCAGAAATGAGGAATTCTTTCTTTTCAGCAGTATCTGCATAGTCTACATACCAACACATTAAACAATTATGAAAAAATGGAAGATTGAGGAGGTTTATACTGAGACAGCAATGTCCATCTGATGGACTGAACTGGGCACAAACTGTTCTGCATGTGGCCATACAATTAAAGACACATAATCAGGCACAAAAGACATTAATTGTGTGTAAAGGACACTAACTGTGTGCAAAGGATGTTAACTGTGTGCAGTCAACCTGTCTTCTGACATGGCCTTACCTTGTGTTTTCATTTTACTGACTTAATAATGCACTCTTTTAAGAAAGATTTTGTAGATACATTACCCTGATTTAACAGAAAGTTCATGTCAGCCAAGGTCAGTGTATACACTCAATGACACATATAATTTACAAGGTAACAGAAGGGATGGAGTGACAAGAAACTCTGGATTATGTAGAGACATAAAAAATGCAAGAATTTCCTGCCTTTAATACCTTCCTCATTAGTGAGCACCTCCTTAGTATTCCTTCCCCACTGACTGCAATCAGTACCTTATTGTTCATAATTCCTATTTCCTTGGCTGTTCCTAAATTGCACTCTCCAAATGGCACAAAGTCATCGTAAACAAAATCCTACATCTTCAGTTCACTAATTTCTGTAAATTGAGCTCAAACAAAGCAATTAGGTGGCATACTTTGAAAATACCAGCTTGAACATTAATATCATTTCTTTCCTAATAAAAACTTGACACGTTTTATCTGGCTGGGGCTTTTAGCTTTTTTTTCAATTTGACTATATTAGTCACTTATATGTATTTGTCCTTATTGCTTCTCCCAAGACATGGTATTCCCAAAGATTATATAATTCTTTAACTCACTAGCCACTGAAATAAATAAATAAGCCCCATGTCTTTCCTACACTGGTATTCCTTGGGCAAGCATTGTGAAGTGCAACATCTTGACCTGGAATCTAAAACCCTAAAATTCCTGGTCAAACACTGAAGCAGGTTATTCAACGCTTGTTCTGGGCTTCAGGGAGCTGAGGGTTAGAGGGGGCTGTTTGTTTCAGTTTTGCAGAATGCTGCCTCAGTAGCTTGTGAAGAAAAAAGCTGCCAAATTTTGTAATGAATTCCACAGAACATTAAGTCTGATGCTTAGCAGAAGCCATAACTGTTAAGTAAATGATATCCTTTTGATGAATACCCTTATTTGAAAACAACATTGATTCTTCTAACCCTCTAGCAGTGTCCCAAAACAGATGTGCACAACTGCAAATTCTGTTTGCTTTCAGGTTTACGAAGTGTGATGACATTTTTACAATCCTGCATGAGCCCTTTTACCCAGGAGTAAAATAAAGCACAATAATTCTTCACCATCTGTTTGTTAATTTTGCATTCATTTAACTTTGCATTTTAAACTAATAATCATTTTCTTATAATATAGTTTGCTCCATTGGTAGAAATTACAGCTGTTCAATTAAAAAAAAGGATTGTTTATAACACAGTTTTCCTCTAAATAATTCCATTGCTCTTAATTATAGAAATGTTAGTGCCATCAAATGGAAAAGAACTGCCAGAGATTAGTGTTATGCTTTATATGTCACAGATTCCCTTAGTAAATGTACTTATTTTCTTCTGTTCCAGCACCAATTCCTACTTGGTCTCTAACATTAAACCCATTTTTCTCCACTACAAGATGGTGTGTTTTTTAACATTGTTACATGTAAAGGTACAAACAACTAAATGAAGCTTCTGTTTCATTTGTGGCACAAAGTCAAACCAAGCACAGTCCTCCTTCTTCATAATGCATTTCCTTAATCTCTAATGACAGGGCAAGGAGGTTTTGATATTTATATTTCATCTGGTTACAGCTAAACTAGGGCTGGAATAATGTCCTAAAAGCTTTTTCTCACCATGTTTACAGTCAAATGGGGAAATCCCATTCCTTTATCAAAAGTAAAACCACACTGAAATAACATGAATAATACATCAGAGCTAGTGAAGGGGAAACAATTTGGGTCAACAAAAGATGTGGTGCCTGGAGAGAGAGCAGGAGCCAGTCTGAGACTCTGTGTTAAGCTCTGGACAGGGCATTTTCCACACAGACCAGGCTGTAAGGTCACAAGGCCTAAACACAGACTGTCCCCACACTGACACAGTGGAGAGTCCACTTCACTGAGGTTCCTGGGCTTAATCATCATCAGCATCCCCAAATAAACTCCTCAAGAGACACAGGCTGCTCAGCTAATTCATGTGAGCAGCCCAGTAGAATTAGAGAGCTGTTCAGATGGTTAAAACAATCAAGATGATTGCATTGTTTTCTAAAACCAATTTTATCTGATGGCACAGAAATCTCAGCATCAGATGACATCCTAATGCTGTGATAGTGTTAACATAACAATTCTGTCACAGTACTAGGGTGAGTATTTTTACTTAAAACACCCATAAAGCAAGAGATGATTTACCACAAAATTGATTTATTTCAATTAAAGGAGTTCAGAAAAGGCTGGAAAACAACTCAACTGGTGCCTAAGACAGTAACAGAGCACTCACCTACAGAAATGAACTTCCAGAAGCACCACACACAACAAGCTCACATAAAATTAGGAGTGAAAGTACAACCACACGTTAGTGAGATGCTCAGCTTCCAGTTCCACAGAACCCTGAGCATCCTGACCTTTCAGCTTCCCAGATGAGTGAGCATTGCTGCCAGGGCCGACCTTTACTGGGGGATTTATCCATCACACTACTTCTGTCTGACAGGAAGCAAGCATTCTGGAGGTGCCCAAGGCACATTCTGATGTGATGGATGCATAATGGTAACAGCCTTCCCAATGATTTGCCATCTATTTCAGGTTACTCTCATTGAAAATACTCACCTGGTGTGACATTTGAGAAAACTGAAACTCCTGCTTATTGAACGTATCAAATCCATTTACATTTTAGGAAATGAGCATTTCCCTCACAAAGCTCAAAGAATAATACTAACAACAACTGAACTGTCTTCTTGTGTTATTTCTCTAGAAGCTCTCTATTTGCTTTTAAAGGTTTATGATTTGTCAACCTATCTCCCAGGAAATACCACACAAACAACATCTAATATTCTGTAACAACCTGCAGTAATTGAAAGGAAAAAAACTCTCAGTATTTGCTTGGATATTTGGTTGGATTGGGTATTTAGATTCAGATTCACTATTTATTCTGCTGATTCTGTCATTCTTCCCAGTTCTTTGCAAAACAATTTCCTGCTAAAGCAGAGTGGGCGAAAATTTTTTGAACAGAAAGGAAATGTTATAGTATAAATTAAAAACTGCAAAGGGTAAGGCTAGATGTGGAAAAACTTGCAGTTTTATAAAAAAAAGTGTGCCTAGACTGCAGCTTGAATTCATGTATCTGAAGTGAGACCATGACACTGCAATATAGTGTATCAAGTAGCTTTACCCATGTTAGATGCTTCAGGAAATAAATATTTATTTATTTATTTCATAACAGCTACTTTCCCTCCCTGATGTACTGAAGAGGAAAGTGGCATCTTTGAGGGAAATCATTAATATCACTGAAAACATACTGGTAAAAAAAAAAGTTATGTGAAGTGCTGCTTTGAGAACATGCCACTTCATGAGTTCTTCAATTAATATTATTTAATAGGATTCTCATAATTAATCATGACTGTGACTCATGGAACACCTACACAATCATTTCTGGCAGCAGACCTACTATTGTCTGCCTCCTTTTTATTCTCAGGTCAGATCTGCAGAATGGAGAGGACAACCATATACATGAAAATAAACAACATTAATTCTTTCACATAAATAAATTACTATCAACACTGGCCTATTAAAAAATAGCTTTAATGCAAGTTATGTCTGTATTTCCCACCGAGGTGATGCACTTCTCAGGAAGGGCAGTTGCTCCACATTTGTGAAGATTCCTAAGATGCCTCTCTCATGCCTGATTTGCTCCATGTTATTAAAAAACCACTCAACGACACCTGCATTAATGGCACTACTTCATACTGATGTCTGCAATATTTATGCTCAATCTGCAACTCTGGGACAGAACTTGCACTAATGGAAGTCAATAACAAAATCTTCAGGGAGTTCAAAACTATTTTTTGCTAATGGTTTGATTTTGTGAGCTGCTGAGTACACCAATCTCAGAAGTAGTTTTTAGGCTACTGCTTAAAAGCAAACTGATGCCAACAGCCTAATATGAGTACTCCTGAGTTTTAAAGCATGTTTGTAAGACTTTTTTGAAGATGAATGAAAACCCCAAATGAAAATCCACAATATAATTTATATTAATCAGGAAAAATTCTCAGACTCTATTGACCGGAATAATCAGAACCCCTTTATAATTCTGATTTCATTAAAGAGTCTAGGCTGTAAAGCTCTCATTCAAAAAAAACAACAAAAAACCCAAACCACGTGACTCACATTCATGATAAATTTAACAGACATGCCTAAATAAAATACTATATAAAAGGGAAACTGCTGTGAAACCTAGATTAGAGTCAGTTGTGTAACACTAAGCAAACAATGCTACAGCTGAGCAAACACACCTACTAGTCCCACTGAGGTATTTTTTCCTTTTATTTCTGTGCTATATATTAAGGGGAAAGCTGCTGAAGAGGCCTTTTTATTTCTATAATGCTCAAAGCATAATGAGGACCTGTCCTTGACTAACCAATATTAACTCCAAAAGACTGATCAGTCTTTTTTCATAAATACAACCACCACACAAAAGGCAAAATTAGACCTTTAAGCACCAACAATAAAAAACCCCCAGATGAGCCATGGAAAAGAATGAATATAAAATATTTGAATCAGAAGCAACCATGAGTGAGGTGGTAATAAGGCTGGAAAAGGAGGGCTGCATTAAAACACCTACAAAGGTGAGGAGATTGGTGGTACTGCCACACTTCCTTGTGTAAATTTTTATAAACTTACTGCTGGCATGCTGGTTAAGAGATGGGTATGGTTTCCTGACTTTTTAAATATATACAGAGCTCCAGATTTTTTATTTGCTGAAAACATAATGGCATAATAATTTAAATAAATTTGTTAATATTTTCATACATTTTAAAATCAGATTTTATTTCCTTATTCCACATTCAGAGTTTGGGGGCGTTCCACTGACATTTTCTCTCTTTTGTAGACATTGAAGGATTATGCCACTGCTGCTGAGCACAGAAAGACAGGAGGAGGAGAGAGCCCAAGTATCTGCATTCTCATTTCCTACAGCAAAGCCCCAAAGTGGGTCAGTCCCACCAGCAAAATGACACATTACCAAGGAAGAAGGTACATTAGTGATTGGAGAGACAGTGTAATTTTCCTTTAGTGGGTTTTCTTTGCTCTTCAGAGATCAGGTTCTCTCTGGTTTTAACACATAACCCTCCCCCCAGATTCTAAAATCTTGCAATGGAATGTTAGTGAACTACTGTGTCATTACTCATGCTCAGAGTAACATTTATGAAATACACTGAGGAAAGTGGGGGGGGAAGGGGAAAAAAAGAGGATTTCTTTTGACTTATTATGAAAAAAGTGTTTTCTACTCAAGTCATGCAAAAGGAAGAAAAGATCTTTGTGAAACACACTTGAGCAGTTTGGAACACACACTGAACAATTTCACTTCAGAGCTTTCAGTAATTATTTCAGTGACTGTTTGCGAATAAAGGAAACCTGCACTGGAAATTCCTCCAGGAACACAGGCCCTTTCATGTTCCCCAGCAAGGCTCTTCAGCTTTCATTCCTGGGCTGCTGCTGTTTCTCAGTCTCCTTCTGTGCCCCCAGCCCATTCTGTCTGGTTCCTACACCTCAGCCTGCCCTCAGTGCCTATCACCTATTCAGTACCAAAACCCTCTCAGAAACATTTCTGTAGCCACAGTCTCTCTCCTAATTCTGGTACCCACATACCAGGTATCTGGAGTTCCACAAAGGTGCATTTTTCAAAGCATTCAGCTTGAAAAAAAAAGCCCACACTGAAAACTCTAAGGCTGACTCTGCTTTCCTATGTGAATGCCATGGGTGAGCTCCCTGGAACCTCCTCCTGGCTCCAGAGCAGGAACTCAGCAGCACCACGGCTCTGGGAGAAAAAAAACAGGGATCAGGCTGAAAAATCAAACACTTCCCCTTCAGATGAAGCCACACAATCACCTTAAGGAAAGACACTTAGTGCTGCCTAAGTAACCCAAGTATTTTCCTCTCTTGTGGGCTGCTGTATTCCACAAGTGCAGTTATAAGGGAAAGATCATTTAGGTACATTCACCTGCCAGAAATGACACCGTGCTTCTGTTCAGATCTGCAAAACTGTAGGGGACACAGAGCAATGTAAGTAAGAGAAAGTTTATTTGTGCACTGCAAAGAAGTGACAGTTTATGCCAAGTTCTGTCTCACTGTGAAAAAAACATTTATTACTTAAACCTAAAACATGTGTATTAGGATCCATGCACTGGTCACTGTCCCTGGCAAGGGTGAGCTCTAGAGCTTGGTTCTTCTGGCCCAAATAAGGAACAAGACAGTTTTAGTCTAAGCAGTGAGTTTCAATGTGCACTGACAGTATCACTTGATCAGCACACAAATGCTCAGGATTTTTTTTATATAATTGAAAACAAATAGGTAGGGATACAAACACAGATGTTATTTCACAGAAGGTTCGTGACAAAGCACATCAAAAGAAAAATCTCAAAAAAAAAAAAAATATTGTTCAAAAACGTGCATCTTTTGTTCTGCTTCATCAGAGAAGGCAAATTCTTCTCCAAACTGTGATTCACAAATTAAAGCCTGCCTTCCTCTTGCAAATACAACAAACATGATGGAGACAATATAAAAAAGTAACAATAGTTAAATTAAGTTTCACATGACCATGTGCTCCTTCTTCCAGGCAATGGGTCAGACCCACACTGGTGACAGGTTATCAAACAAGGAACCACTACAGAGACTGCAAAGTGACATTTCATTATCTGCACTTGGTAAGAATCAAACTCCATAAACAAGGACCCAGAAAAAGCTCTAAATCAAACACTTTGCTGATATTTGGTATATTGATACTCTACTACACATTAGCACATAAACAGATCAGTGTTTTGTGTCTCTAAAGAAAGGAATATCTTTGGTTTCTTGAGATGCTGATTTTAAAAAGTGTTAAACTGGACATGTGTCATATAGTCTTGAAATAAGTGTTTTTTCATATTCCTCATAAACTTTTCCACTTGTAAAAATCCCAAAGACCTTAACAGGCTGAAGCACAGAACTGGCTTTACTGGAACATTAATAATAAAAAATGTTTTAATTATGGGAAAACTACTTAAAAATCCTGTATTTATTTTAAATTAAAATCTGGCTAGGGAAAAAGCCTAATATTCCTTAGATTATTTTAGAAACAAGTTTTTAATTAAATACTTTCAGTTTAATACTGTAGCTTTGTATGCCTTTTTTTTTTTTTTCCACTGGCAGGCTGACTTGGAAAGTTATTTAATGGTAACAGGGTATCTCACACCACATAGTACAAATCTGAGGTATCAGTCCATCTAACAAAAGGTGGAGAAAGAAAAAACAGACCACATCACCACACAATAAACCTCAATTACATTGCAACAATTAACCTTTACTAATAACCCCTCCCTCAGCCACGTACCCAGATTTACCCAAGTATCAAAGTATTCAGAGGTGAACAACAATTACATCAAAAAGATGAGGAAAATAAAGGAGTTAAAATGAAAGAGTGTGAACAGGAGTGAAAATGAAGGAGTTTTTCTCCATAAATGGAAAATTCAAAATTAAGAAGTTTCCAGACTCCTTCAATCACTAGAAGTGCTCAGCCTTTACTTTAGCCATGCATTTCCCACCTTACTGCCTCTCACTTTAGGACCATAATTATTCAGACAGACCAGTCTAGTTTATAGTAATCCTTACAAACTTCTAAATACTCTACTGAAGATTCACATACAAGTGTGGAGCCTAATTATATCCCAAGGTATCTGTAATTTAGGCACCAAAATAATTACAAAAATGTACTGAAGAAGAGAATCTCAAAGCTCTTAATTCACATTTGCTCAGTTTTAACTAATACTTCGTCGTCTTAAATACCAGCAGGGATTTAGAAAAACCTATTTTATTTTACTCTAGAAAATGTGGTCTATCAGGCAGCTGGAGAAATGGAAACTGTGTTTTCAAAGCTGAGTCCTCAAGTCTGTAGCTTCAAAGGTGCTGTGTTTTGATAGGTAACAAAACTCTTCTGTCAGAACTGTAATTTACCTTTTTCTGTTCTATGTTTTACTGCAGAAGGAGAAACAGAATCATTGAGTCAAAGAATGGTTTGGGTTAGAAGGGACATTAAAGATCACTGAGTTCCAAGCCCCTGCCATGTGCAGGGACACTTCCCAGCAGGCCAGGCTGCCCAAAGCCCCAGCCAACCCAGCCTCCAACACTGCCAGGGATGGGGCAGCCACAGCTTCTCTGGGCACCCTGCTCCAGTCCTCACCCTCCTCACAGAAAGAACTGCTTCCACTCGAAATCCACTCTAAATCTACTCTCTTTATCTTTCTCTTTGAAGCCATTCCCCTTGTCTTCCCACTACATGGAGCTTTGAGCAACCAGGCTGGAAGGTGTCCCTGCCCTTGGCAGGGGAGCTGCAACGGGATCATCTTTAATGTCCCTTCCAACCCAAACCCTTCTGGGATTCTGTGACCTCAGATGAGCACCACTCTTGTTATGGTAAAGCTTATTTGGCTTCAAATGGAAGACTATTTCCATCACTGTTCACTTGACAATGCTAATGAGAATTAATTTGTAGATTTTACTAAGCACCAAATATCTGATCTCAAACTGCTGGACCTGCAAAAAATCTGAACACACAGAGGTCCCATGGCAGCTCTGTAACCTCAACAGATTTATCAAAGCAGTACTGACATGATTTATGGTGTACAAAGGTGCTCCAGAAGAATTACACATGTAAATCAGAGCCAACTATGAGCAGATAGCACAGCTGCTTTCCAGAACTTGAGAAACAGAGCCATAAAACAATTGACATAGGCTTTCTGATGTCATTTGCAAGCTCCAAGAACAATTCACATTCTTCAAGACAACGAGGATCTGGCCTTAAGATCCATAATCCAAACCATTATGGGATAGAGTAAATCATGGAACATAATTTACAGTGTTAAACTATCCCTAAAGTTGTGCCCTCAGTTAGCAAAGTCCTTTAAAAACAATGCTTATCCTCATCTGCAGGGAAATGGCTACAGATCTCTAGAGAAATTCCAAATAACAACAGGGAAATTCATGGAAAACTTGAATAGCCCATGGCCTCCATTGCTGAACTGTTACAGTCTGTCTAAAATCTGCCAGGAACTGAATGAAACTACCAAGCTGACCAAAAGCACATGCAAGTATCTTCTTGGTGAGACATATTTCACTATTTCTCCAGTCTTTATTTCTCTAGCCCTTTCTGTGCTGGAGTTCTCTAAGAGACAGCAACCCATTAAAAAAAAGTAGATGTTATTTTGGAAGAAAACTTCCTGCAGTACTTCCTCAGTTGCAGGACAAAAGCAGCTACAGGAAAAAAAACCTCAATAAGATAAAATCAGAAGCCACTCCCAAGAGCAGCCAGGTAGCCCCTCCCAAGCTGTAGTGAAGGGAGATGAGGAGAAGCCAAGTGCCTGCTGTGTGCAAAAGTAGCATAAAAAACTCAAGGGTTGAGAAAGGAACTTCTGAATGCCAGAGGTGCTCCTTTAGTTTCGTATCACAAAGCCTGTCCTTGAAAAATGGGCAAATACAGAGGACGCTGCCTAGAAATGGTATAAATTATGATACCTGACATTCTCTTAATTTTTCTCTGGATTTAAGAATTAGTTATTCTTCCAATAATGGTAGAAAAAGGAAGAAGGGAGCTTTTAAAGCATCAAAGAACCACAAATCCTGCAGTTCTCTATATAGAAAAACTCCACATCACTCCATGCTCTGTTCAGCTTGGTTGAGACACACACAAAGCCTACATTCAGGATTCTGTCATCTAAGCCATTTCTCACACAGCTTTTCTCAAAAAAAGTAAAATCAAATGAAAAATTGCTGCGGTTAAATGGGCACAATCCTCCCCAGTGCAGGAGGTTAACACTACATTAGGATGTTAATGCTCACTTTTACAGACAAGGAACAACAAAAGGAAATATTATTTTAGCCAAATGGTTTTTCAACTTGAAGCAGCACAAATAAAACACACACACCACTAAAAACAAGGACAATTTTCAACAAGATAAGAAGTGCACTGAGATGAAGGGCTGAAGATACATTCAAAATATGGACAGTTTTAGAAGATGCATAAACATGTTTCTCATCTTTCCCCTCCATTTATTTCTTTCTGATCTAGCTTGGTAGGCATCACACTAGAATCAAGTCTTGAGCAAAGAATTTATTTAAAATAGACTTTTCATTACTACCATGTTTCCCCAATTCAGTCTTCAAGCAGATAGGAACCTCCTTCTTGGTTTCCACCAACACTGTTTTCTCTGACTTTCATGTCCTTGACAAACTCTCATAGACTTGGAAACTGCTTCCTACACCTTATCAGAAGAGAAAGCTGGCTGAGAAAGTTACCCTTGCACTCCTTTATTGTGCCCAGTTTGTTCACAGGTAGTTTAAACACATTATCTACTTTCTTAAACTCACTTTCTGAATGCAGCTATTTACATACTGGGGGACAAAAAGCAGTCCACCTTATTTGGGACTCTGTAGCATACAGAGTAGCTATGGCTAGACAATGTAAGGCAGGTAATTGGCAAACTTTATTTTTCCTCAGCTGACTGCAGAGAAACAAACAGCAATCTACTCAACACATGCAAAACAAACATTAAAATTATAAAGTACAAATCAAAAATATCTGAAAATATTTTGGGAACCACTATTTCAGAAACCAATCTCGTTGAAAGCTGAACAAATGCAAGCCTTAAAGGCCTCTACATTTTAAATGATAACATAAGTTTACATTTCCAAATATCAAAAAGCAGGAGGGTTACAAAAGTATAAGAGTGAAACCAAAAATACAAGAAAAAGCTGTAAACTAAAAAGCTGTAAACTCCACTCATCCACATCTAGTAAATTTTTCCCAGAGGAAGAACTCTTAATTTCTGTTCAATCAGATTCTTTTGCTTAGTTTATCTTACTAAGTCTACAATTCACATTGTTTTTGCATCTTACACTAAGTATCTGTAGAAACACCAATAAAAGTCTATCTTCCTGAAGCTGAAAACCTAACAGCCTCTTTACCATGGTGAATCTTGTACACTGAGCAAAACATTTAGGAATGAGAAGAAGATTGAGTTAAGCTTTGGATCAAACAAATCACTGGAACTTTTCTCTCCCCCATTTTTATTTTGAAGAGTTGTTTTCTTTCAAAGCTTGAAACAAAATTACTCCCAATCCCCATGAAATGCCATTAAAGGAGTGGGGGAAGGCATTGCCACACTGGAGGGTTGAAGCTCTACCTCACACACCATACCAGGTAATAATGAGGTGGATTCTTAGGAGTCATCCTGAGAAAAGCTCTGGCACCAGGATTGTCACCAAGACCACCAGTTCTTCCTTACAGCCTCCTAAACTCAGAAAGCAGCTCTGAGAAAATTCACAATTCTCCCTTGCTGAGACAAGCAAGACAAGCAGTGAGATGAACTGAGGCACCTCCACCACAGCCCTGACTGTGTATCCCAGCTTTTCTTCTCCCTTGTCACAAACCAAGGCGATGCACAGG
This sequence comes from Polioptila caerulea, assembly GCA_013397295.1. Taxonomy (NCBI): domain Eukaryota; kingdom Metazoa; phylum Chordata; class Aves; order Passeriformes; family Certhiidae; genus Polioptila; species Polioptila caerulea. The sequence goes on from VYXF01001511.1 coordinate 407,309, forward strand.
ATTTCAAACACCTCACAGACACAGGTTTGTGCACTCATGCATAGGAACGAATGGCAAAGCCCAGACTTTGAAAGAAAGACAAAGAATCCACCTCTGTCTAGACACAAATACATGAAACAAGCTGGCCAGGTGCCCTTGCCAGGCCTACACAATGAGCAAATCAAAAGAACTGAAGAAGAAAGACACGCTAAGCAGGGCATTCTGTGAGACAGTCACAGATTCAGAGATCTCTGTAATGCTGTGTTTTAAACCTTCAGCAAACAAGGGCCAGAAGAAAATCAAAATGGATAAAAATAGGTATTTTGGAGCAGGTCAGTGAAGTATGTCCACACAAGCTTTATTAATGCAATCACAAGTTCAGTGAAGCCAAATGGACATCTCAACTGGTAAACAGAGTAATAAGAAACACTGTCATATCCAGTTAAAGCAGATTTGCAAACAATAGGCAGCCTAACTAATGAGAAACATGAATGTAGCTTATAAATTAAAGAGTCCCTCAAGGTAAGAACAGGCCTGAAATGCTCTCCAAAAACTGAAAGACCTAAACCAATGGACTATATTATCAAAAGTTGGTTACACTTCAAATATTCATTTTTACATGAACAGAAGGAAAAGAAAATGTGCTTTCCCACTAGAGAAAAGATGTCAGTGCTGCAGACCACATCACAAACCAGTTTCTCATGCCAAAAGGACTTCCAAGAAGACAGAAATCCCCTACCAAGCAAACAACAAACCCAAAGCAAATTTGGTGGCAAGCAAAGGAAACAGCATACAGCTTGGTTTTATTTAAACTATTTTTCTATATGCCCTGAGCACATAGTTGCATTTGCATGGCCAACAGATTTCAGAACATCTGAACAGAACTTTTCTTTTAAAATGCAGGAACATCCCATTAGAAAGAAGCCCAAAAGAAAAGAAGCACCAAGATGCTGCAAACGCAAACACATACATTCAATTAATTAATTTACCTTTCACTCTAAACTTCTTAAAAATAACTGGCACAAAGATGAGCTTTTCCACTACCACACAGGACAACCAGGATCTTAAACTTTTTTCTGCCTTCTTAATCTTAGTAACAAGTTAAAAATTAGTGGAGAAATTATTCCTAAGAACTACAGCCTGGACACAAGCAAGCTCAGGAATACTTGGGCTCCAAGCCAGCTCCACACAAACTCCTTGAACAATCACTACACTTCTCTGTGGTCAGGAACAGAGAACTACAGAAGAGTTTGGTCTTTGTTTTTCGAAAAAATAAAATAAAATAAAAAGCAAACAAATCCCTAGTGTGATAGTGGGATAAAGAAGTCCAATTCCATCTAGCTATTCTTCAAAAATCACAGTTGTGCCTTTACTCAGCTCTCTCTGGGGATAGCACAAGAAGGATAAAAGAGAACAACCAAATCAGCACCATTCTGTGCTGCTGACTGCTGGACTACACAAAGAAAAGTTTCTCAAAAGCTCCAGCAAAGACTGAATAGAAAATACATGGAATGGCACTCAGTTCAAACCCCTCTCCTCTCCCTGCATTGCCATGGAACATGTGCAACAGGGAGATCTAAACATTACTTGCAGAATTTGAAAGGATCAGTAGGGAGAATTCAGCGCAGCTGAAAAGACGGGGCCGAAATGGAAATGGCAACGCCAGAGATGTTCATTCTTCAAAAAATCTGTAGTTAAGGAATTCCACTACAAACATCTATGCAACACTTAGAAAGGTACTGATGACATAAAGGCAAGGCACCATCACCCTGAGCACAGGGAAGGAGCAAGGTACTGGTCAGAAAGAAATGAAACTGAAATAATGAAAACAGGATGAAATTCAGTATAGCAAAACACAAACTTGAACAACTCCATCAGGATTTCTGTTAGAAGAAATGACTACAGACAGGAATGAGCTGATCACAAAATGACTGCAAGTCAAAAACAAGGGGGCAAAAACTTTTCAGCAAAGGGATTAAAAAAATAGTATTCAATTTTGAATATTCTTTCAGTTCTTACAGTCATTTTTTATACATACACACACATATACACAAATGTTTTAACATTTTCAAGCTCATCTAGAACTTCATACTGTCAGGTTCACTCATTTTGAATTGTCTTACTTTGAAAGTAGAAAATACAGAAATTAAATAAATTATTCAAAACAAAGCATTTACTTAGTACGAATAGAAGAAGGTGCAAAGAAAGCTGTATTCTAGGGCTTGTACTGAAAGACTGATGCAAAGCATCTTTTTAGATGGAGAACATCTACTGGTATCTCTCATGCCAAATTTTTTTGTTCTATTATAATGCACGAGAAAAGCAAGAAGACTCAAGTGAAAACAGACCTAAGCATAACCATGGAAAAACCACCAAAAATTACAAAGATTTGTTGATAGCATAGCTGATTTAATATAAAAACCAATAAAATTATTAGAAAACCCTCTTGGGCATTATCAAATATGACAAAAAAATATAGCTACATATGGCAAAACCAATGTGAAATACATCTCCAACATTTCAAAATGGTACCAGAATATGACACCAGAACAAGTTCACCATTTCCAAAACTACTTACATGACCACTTTAATTTAAAAGATTAAACATTTATCTGTGTATTTCTATGAGTATTTAGAGTATCAGCCTAAGTTTCGTGGCAAATATTGGCTTTTTTATACTAACCTGCTTTTTGAAACTGGCATGAAAGTAAGTAAGAAATTTTTTTACTATATTTCAGTCATATAATTTCAAGATATAAACCGGTACAATAAATATTTCCTCTACCTGTCAGAGTATTTGCTAATTTAACTCAACTTCTCTTTTGTCTGTAATTTGTTTTGGTCAGTCTGATCCTTCCTACATTCGAGTTACCTCAAAACTAAATAATGATATATTCTGTGCAAATTCATAAAACCTTTTAATAATTAGCACAAGGATCTGCACAAGGAAACCTTATTACAAATGAGAGCTCAGCGATCCATAGGTGGATATTTTCAGTCACACTTTACACTGCATTTGTCATTTTATCAAGCCTACCCACCCTGTTTTCTGACAGACTCGAGTGTTTTTTACTCACTTCTGTGCTCCCTGAGACAACAGCTTTGTCCACGTTCAGCGACAGCTGCTCTTCAGCCTGGCAGACTCCCACAGACCACTCCGCACAGCGGTGATGAGCCCAGCAGTGACCTGCAGTGTGCAGACAGACACAGGGACAGGCTTGCACAGCTCTGGCAAGAACTTCCTCCAAGTATGCAACTCCCTTCTGGCAGTAAATACGGGCCAGAATAAACAGAGAAGTCTTCTCCCTCTTTTTTTCTTGTTGCAACATTGAAAACACATCTTACTGTACACTGAATATACTGCAGTTACTATCAGACACTAAAACCACTGCTATTTTCTTTTATATACAACACACCTTCTTTATCTGTTTATAATTTTCAAGTGCCTGATCATGTAATCATAGCACTGCAGTGCACAGCATTCTATGATTTGATTCCACATTTAATGCTTGTGTGACACATACACAGAGTTCCATGTGATCTTGTATTTCACTGTAAATAACATTTCCCTAGGTTTGTACTCTTCATTTATGATTCCCAAGCACTGGATATCTCTATGTTCATGTCGAATTTGCTCCTATGATGCTTTAGGAGTCTACACAAAGTGTTTAAAAGCTCAAAACACAGCACGAACAGAAATTCATATAAAGGACAGAGAAAATGGTGTCCAAACAACAAACACACTATAGAGATACACCTAACACAAAAAAAATCCAAATTTATAGAATTCAACAGGTAACTATTACAAGAAGTTTCTAATTCAATTCTAGGAAAAACAAAGCAAATGTTGCATACTTCCAGAGGAATTCTCTGACTGCTTTATACAGGAATTAGATATGATGGTTAACTTTATAATTCAAGCTACAAAAAAAAAATTCCCAAAAATCTCTGTATGGGTTTGGGAAGAGTAATTTACAAATACTAAAAATCTTAATCAAATACTAAAAATCTTAAATACTTTAAAAATCCTGATTGATAAACCTACACCCACTATAGTAAAACTATTTAAACAAAACCATTGGATTTTATTTTTCTTTCTTTTAATTAGAACTTGAAGTAAGTTTCCATATACATGAAAGAGTGACATTTTTATTATTATGTAAATATATTTCCATTTTTTGGAGCAAAATATGTGAATGGACTACTAGCATCAAAGCACTTGGACACAGGTGCCTTCTGAAAAAGTAATTAATAATCTAATTAATAGAAAAGTTCAACTGAAAAGAAAGAGCAGATGATAAACCCGACGTTTTTCTGACAGAAAACCTGCAGATTCTGGAAACATGCATGTGGCATTATGCCTCTTAGGCTCTAATGATGCTGCTCTTTTAAATCTTCTATTCCATTGTTTCCAGTAACATTTGCAGCAGACCTGGTAACACCATCAGATTAAGATTTTTGAGAATTATATTAAGCTATGCCTCATTCCTTTTCCCCCCAAAACAGCATCATGGTACTGAAGGTTTTACTACTGAACACCAGTTCAGCAGCAGATTACAAACACTGCCCCCCACAAAGCTGAGGATTCTCTTTTCTGGAGAGAAGACTACAAAAACACAACCTGACGGAGGCAAAAGCTACCAAAGACTTGACAAACACCACAGCACAAAAAACCAACAGCTGCAAAACTTCACTCATGCCACTGTGGCTACAGGACAGGGGGAAAAAGGAGAGTAACAATGGATCTTACCTGTTGGCTCAAATAAGGCTTGAACATCAATGTCATCTGGTAAGCCAACTAAACTGAGTTCATCCCAGAATTTGACAACCTGATCGTCAGAAGCAGTTTGGGTGCTCACACTCGTACATGATGCTATACTCGACCGAGATCTGCATCAGGAAGCAGAAAAACAAACTTAGAAAAGCAGAAAAACAAACCTAGAAGCAACCAAGTTTTTTTCCAATTAGCCAGATATTCACAAACGATCCAAAACTCGCAGCAAGGAAGTTTTTCCTAATATGATGAAATATAAATCAATGTGAACAGAAGTCTTCCTTATATTTTATCCCAACACTTTCCCCAGTAACAGTTTCCAGTTAAAGCTGCTATTCAGCAAACAGGTCTGCTCTCTTCCAGTTCTTCAGGACACACACACTTCTTGAAGTTTGATTTTGTCTGATATTAAAACCTGCCCAACCCTTGGAACTGAGAATGAGGTAACAATATTCAGAGGTGAGGTGAAAAAAAAAAAGACTACAGCTATGGGGGAATGTAGAAAAAATGACCAGGACCTTAAAATCTGTTTGGAAATAAAAATCTTTATATAAAGCCATCAGATGTTAAAAAGAAAAAAAAAAAGTTGGGGGTGAGCTGGAGGAAAGGAAGGGGGGAGATTAAAAATTGCAGTGATATAAAGACTACTATATTGTACTAGTTTATAACCTTATTTATTTGTTCCCCAAATTCTAATCTCAACAGAAAACAATTCACACAACTCAAATCACTGCAATTAAAAAATCCAGAAGCGAGAACTCTGCCTTTATTTCCTGCAGGCTAAAGAATATCTTGGACATCTAAGGGTGTGCATTTAGGCCTACTGATAAGAGACCTGACCACTGATACCTCAACAATTGGTAGGAAAGGTGGTGCTGCATTTTCCACTAAGGTTCTTTGAACTTGATTACTCTCTGCTATTAATAACTCAATTGTGTGCACTTGTCAACAGATACAGAAATCACTGGAATTTTAACCTGGGATAACTCTGCTTTCCTGAAAATCATGCTTTACTTCAGCCATTACATTCATAATTACATTTTAAAACCCCTTAGCTTATGGGAAAAGAGTAACAATTCTCTTCCACCATCCAAGAAATCTTAAAAGTTTTCTATTATTACATGGTATCTTCATGACCAGCATAATTAAAAAAAAAAATCTACCCCATAAACCTATTAACATTTAAATCCTCTCTAACAAAGCATTTTTTTCTGTTTGACAAAACTTGTTCCTGAACACCATTTGTGTCCACTGGAATTCTAGAATGGTTTGGGTTGGAAAGGATCTCATTCCAACCTTCCCACAATGGGCAGGGACATCTTCCACTATCCCAGGCTGCTCCAAGCCCTGTCCAACCTGGCCTTGAACACTTCCAGGAATGGAGCACCCACAACTACTCTGGGCAGCCTGTGCCAGTGCTTCACCCCTTGACAGGAGCCTCCTCTAACACCCAACAGCTACTCACAACACCAAAGCCTAAAGGATCTTCAAGAAAAACTGAATCCCAACTGACTAGGCATTTTTCTATATAAAAATACTTTCTCATAATATCAAACCAATCCATTTACAGAACTTCTCAATTTACTCTGCAATCTCATCCTGCAGAGAAACACTTTCCTCACACTTCTCTGAAAATATTTCATGTACCTATAGAATACAGCCTGAGGCAAGGGTGTTACTTGGATCAGCTTTAAGAAAAGTGACTTTTCTATATCAGCATTACACAACGTGCACTTTCCCACCACTACCATGATGACAAAAAAGTACAATGTGCACCCAAGCAACCCTGGACAGGTCTGGCTCAGGGAGTTTGGCAGAGCAGCAGCCACCTCCCTCATTGCTTCCCTCCTGGGCTGGGCCCATGCCCGGAGCCAATCCCCCAGTGCCCAATCTGTGTGATTGTGTCACATCCCTGCCCTGTACCCTGCATCCCTGCCCCACATCAGCACCCCGCCCTCAACCTCGCATCCCTGCCCTGAACCCCACATCACCACCCTGCCCTGAACCCTGCATCTCTGCCCCACATCACCACC
>VYXF01001511.1:414577-460212 GCA_013397295.1 Polioptila caerulea
CCCTCAGCCCCTCACCACCCTCAGCCCCTCACCACCCTCAGCCCCACATGGCCCACCCCGTAGCCGTGGCCTGTAGCCTTGCATCGCCACTGGCTCCCTTCATGTTTCTCTTGGGTTGCAGCCCCTCTGTCACACAGACAGCATTGAGTGATCCCACATTCACCATCAACTGTGAACGGACCCAAGTCAACACAAGCCCCCAGTGACAGAACCCCCATGCCCATAAAGACTTGGCTCTGATCAGTCCCATCCCAGTGCCCTCGCCAGACACATCATGGACTGAGCAACCCCCACTGCGGGGCCAGGCATGCCCCTGCCATCTCTCACAATCACTGAGAGACCATGACCAAACCCCCCTGTCTGGGAGAGCTGCCAGCAAACCCCACTCCTGCAGGGCAGGAACCACTGCTGTGTGCCCTCAGCAGCCCTGGAACCAGGGTGAGAGCCAGCACTGGACGGCAAGAGGAGAGGCTCAGGTGGGCACAGGCCGCCCATCATCTCACGCTACACATGAAGTGTCAAAAGTCCATCCACCCTTTTACTTCAGCACCACAAGTACATCTGTGCTTTAGAGTAGCTGTGTCTCTTTTCTGTGTTCTTCCAGAGTGAAGATTCTCACTTGGGGAAGAAACAAACCCATTTTTAAAAAGCAGAAGAGACAGCCACTGCTATACCGCTCACGTGTTGGTTGCTCTGGGGTTCTGTTCTTAGTCAGCTTTTTGTGCATGTTGATTTTCCTTACAAACATTTATTAATATTAAAACCCCACATTTACACAAATACAAGTTAGTTGCCTATTGTAGCACAGAACCAGTAAAGATCCTTCCTGAATTTCGTGCACAATGAAAACTCTACATGTTTACTGTAGGACAGACTTACTTCTTCTGGCCTCTCTGTTTGCGCGGCACTGAGTTTTGCCTTGGAATCCTCTCACAAGCTCCATCGGTGCTGTCGCTGGCTTCACTCTTATTTAAAGGCTGGTTTTTCCATGGGAGAACATACCCAGGAGTGGGACCGAATTGTTTTAAATCTCCTTGTCCTAATGAGCTCCGCTCTCCACAGTAACAAAAGGCGCAGAGTTGTTCGCTGTAAAAGGGAAGATCATTACTTCTTTATTGGGGGGAAAACTAGCAGAGGATACCCCACCAAAGAGCAAATTTCATGCTAATTTAACCCTTTATAACAAGACAATAAAAGCTCCCACGTGCTGTCAGGTATCAGAATTCAGCATTCAGAAACACTATTTCCAGCTAATTAACAGTTACATTAAAAGAACTTTTCTGTTCACAAAACTGTCTGATTAACGAAGCAAACAAAAAAATGTCCATGTTATAATCAAATGATTAGAATTTTCAAAATTTTGTGTGTCTGGACACATGCTTGCTGCTAAAAGGCATCAAAATGTTACAGAACACAGAGAACATTACAACACACACACCTTTCTGGAAGCACATACAGCTTATGTGTAACACAATGGGTAAATACTATATACTAAAAGGCTTACTAACATGGAGGAAAATGGAATAACAAGAAACCACAGCAATGGCTACAGTCACACATGCCAGAGCACACCACATACACAAATCCAACCATCCTCATTTACTTCAATATTTAAAAACAAAATGATGTCTGAAAGTTCTGCTGAAGGAATTTTATATTTACAGAACTGTGACCGCTGCAATACCCTGCACCATTTGCAATTATGTTTTAACATGCACAACATAGTGACAGGATGGAAATGACAGCTCTGACAGCACTCCTTGTGTCACATCATATGGAAGCTACTGAAAAATATTTCTATAATAAACATACCCACAAACTTAAAATGTGAACTTCTGCAACTAATGCAGTTTGCATTAAAGGAAGGCCATTTAACACTTTTTTTTTTATGCTTAAATGAGCAATTCTGTTTTCTTCGTATTTATGCCCCAAAGACCCCAGAAAGATGCCTCAGGGAATCAGGCACTTGGATAGAGGCTTGGTTATGCCTGGATTCCATTTAAATATATTTCACTGCATCTCCAAGGTGGCACATTTGGATTTGGGACACTCTGTGCTGTGTGAGTGAGAGGAGGGAAGTGAAGTGGGAGGAAGAGAAAACCTCAAGGCTAAACTGCTGCAAAATATTTACTAAATTTTTTGGGGAAAAATAAAGCTTCCCGTGCTTTTCAGCCTGAAGAGACAAGAACAGCAACAGAAAAAAGTGAAAGTGGAAAAGGAAAGTTCCAGATCAGAACAGAAGATCCTGAGAATCCAGCAAAGCCACCGAGGTTTGATTTATCATACTCTGGGATGGTTCCTTTTGTTCTCACCACAGAGCAACGAGGTGAAGAAAGAAAAAGAAGGAAGAAACCTTAACTGGTCCACTACTACTGGCAATACCAGACAGTCAGATGCTAAGGATGGGAGAAATGTTTCACGAGCCCAAAATGAAGCCCAGAATGAAGCCAAATGCTTTTACTGATGGTTGACAGGTAGGACTTCCATTAAGGCAGATGGACCACTGGGAACATGCAGGTTGGTGGGCAGGTAAAGTAAGTGCCATTCATGGTACTGAAATTACACCTTCCTATGGTGCAGTTAGGAAACATTTGTCCTCATCTTGTGGCCCTGGCTGCACATCCCTCACTGATCTGCCTCAACACAGAACCAGCATGAGCCAGCACAACCCCCGGAGCTGATGGCAAATGTCTGACACGTTCCAGAAATCTTTAGAAAAAGATATCCGAAGGAAAAAAAAATCCCAAGAAAAAAATGGATAAAGGTAGTGTGAGAGCAGTGAAAAATGAATAGTTACACTGAACAGTATGTACATCTATTTTATAGCTAGCTTTCAGTGTGACAGAGCAACAAATACACTATTATTTGTCTGTCAGTGACTGTAACCACTGGGCTGCCAGTGAAACCTGATCTGGCCTCACAGGCAGAGTTCCTAAGCAGGGAAAGCAAAGCTCTTTATGCTGGTTGAGACTAGAGAGACTTGTGAGGAGACTTAAGAGATTTAAACAGGCAACACCATGGTATATAAATTACACTAGTTACAAATACGAGATTATCCACAGTGGAATAAATAATTATTCATACATCCTGGGAGGACAGACTATCACTGCTCATTAAAAAGACTTGAGGATAATTACAAACGAATAAACAAAGCTCTTTCAAGTGGAGTCATAGCAAATACGCAATAATGTTAAGGTTTATAAAAGAGAAATATGAAACAATAATTAAGAAAAAACCTAAACTAACTTTTCAAGTGGTGTGATTTGAAAAGGCACATAGGAGTAAAGCTGGTATTTCTGGAGCCTGTAAGGCAGCTCCAGCATCACAACTTCCAGCAGTAGCTTTCTGCAGGCACAGAGTGGAGTGAAACAACAGGAGCAGTGAGTTTCACAGCTACTCTGCAGCGTGGTGTGCACAGCTGTGAAGCTGTCAAGAATCATATGGTTTGTGCTACTGCTCCTGCTCCAGCAGAGCTGGGGAACGCAGCTGAACCCAGTGCTCGCCACGGGGAGGAGGCTGGGGGAGCCTTCACTGAAGGCTGGGAGCACACGGATGCAGGAGTCAGAGACAGGAGCAGCAGAACGTGCCCAGAGCACTGCCAGGACACTGCAGAGCTGAGACAGAGGGGAGAGATTAAACAAAGGGGAAAAAAAGGTTTCACACTTTCCAGGGGGTTAAGCAGAGGGGCTTTGACTGCACCCACAGCCAGATAGCCACAAACACTCAGGGGCACTGAACTCCCAGCCTCTGCTGGGATGCTGGAGAGACTCTCTGAAGGAAAGCCACGCTCCTCTGCCTCCTGACAAGCCACAGCTGCTGGCTTGTCGTGCTGTACAAAGTGGCCAGTTCCACCACGTTAGCCTTTTAGCTTGAAGTGCTCAGTAAATATTTTAAGTTATGTCTGTATGGGCAGAAGGTAGAGATTTTTTCCTATCATCTGAGGACTGCAGAAAGTACTTACAAATCTACTTTCCATATGTCAATATGCAATTAGAGGATCTAAATCTGTGATGCAAGAAGAGCTCTCATATTGAAGATAACGAAATAGAGATACTGGCAAATCTTAAGATCAAACCCTAGATCTGTTATCATAATTAACATATTTTAAGAACAGGATAATTCAAAATGGGATAAAAAGCAAGAGACGATGTGACACAAATCTTTTTATAAGCTACTAAGAAAAAAGAGAAAGAAGAAGCTCATCAGTACTCCATTTAAGATATATCTTAGGTGCTCCAACCCAAAATGAAAGTTCATCATTATGTGTAACTTCAACTTATATTACATATTTTCCCAGGACAAATGCTACTTTCTTACAATGGTTTAAAGATCCAGAGGTGGTTTATTACCAGGAGGTGCTCCTATACCTCACCTCATCCCAGAGGATTTCATAGACTTGAAGGCACAGATATTTTAATACATAACACTGAGGAAAAACTGTGTTCAGAATGAACCAGACATACTGGGTTTTGGGGATGCAGTAAGAGGAAGAAAAGCCAGTAATGTCTGAAGCTAATGTCTGGTCCCATCAAGCCAGGGGAGGAGATCCAGACTTGGATCTCATTTGAAGGATGCCCTTTCTAACAAGAAACATGTTGAAGCCATCACTCTTTCATAGCCATTCTCTTCTACAGGTTCTTATTTCATCAGGTTGGTGTCTTTTCCTCATGCAGAATTTACTCAACTCCCTGACAAGAATCTAAAGTGCTATAATCCTTCCCTGTCCACGTCCTGACAAAGGATAAAATGCCCTGCAGCTACTTAATCCTGAAGGAAGGGAGACTAGTCACTATTTCCTCTACTTGACTGATGACAAGTCATCAGGACTCATCCTAAAACACAGACTTTCCCATTGAAACAACTTCATTTCAACACATGCAGTATTGGGCAACTAATTGCACAATATTAAATCACAACCAGAGAAGGAGAAACATCTGGTTTGCTTGCAAATATTCAGTCAGAGAATTAAGGTAAAACTGAGTCCCCCTAACTTATTTCTTTTAACAGAATTAAGCCTTAGCATCAGGATTACCAACACCTGTAGCTGTACTTCCAGGAGTAAGCAGAGGCCCCTCCTGGATCCTTCTGAGCTGGGAAATGGCACTGGGTGATCTTGTGCCAGCCAAGGTTCCTTGATAACAAGCAGATGTGCAGACTGGCTCACGCAAACACGTTTTGTTTACGCTGTGGCCGTATCTCACAGATGTGCACTTGTGCCCATGTGAGCACTGTGCAGCTTCTGGGAATCTCCAGAGGTGTCCAGGGGAGGCTGTGTGACCCTCAACAGTATCTCACTCTCATTCTCCTGCCTGTTTTTTACACGTGGGTAGAAGGCACCACAAGCTGCAGTGATATGGGGCACTGCCATGCCCCCACACCTGCATGTATGCAGCTGGGGGAATACATCTTCCTTCCTCATTCCCACAGGAATCATTTCCTTCCACGTCTCCAGGGCCCTCAGACAGCTGAATGCCAAGCCAGACAGTGAGTGTCCTATGCTGAGCACGTCTGTCAGGGAGATGCTTGAAGTTATCCAACCCTTTCAGTACTCAGTGGTGAGGGTGGCAGGCTGAAGGAAATCCTGCAGCTGCCTGCTCTGCAGAGAGGTGTTAAAGGTGCCCTTCTTGCAGGAGAGCCAGCACAGGGGAATCCAAGCATCACACAGAGATAAAGGGGAGGATGTCAACAGCAGGAGAAATTCAAACTCATGGATTCAGCTCAAGGGATGCCCACCTTGTAACTTTTCTGAAATCCCTCCCAGCCTACTGTGGAACTGATATTACCAAACGAATTTTTTTTTTAATTGCTGTGCATTCACCCTTTCCAATTAATTTCCAGGTTTAAACGGGAAAAAACAACTGATTGTATTTGAGAAAATGCAAGGCACGGCAACTCCAGTAGCCAAGATCCACAAGATTCCAAGTATTCCAAGATCCACCAGCTATAGCCATTGCCTCAACATTAACCACTAAGCGGCAGATGATCACTATTGCCATTTGCCATGGTAACAATTGCACTGAAGTTAAAAAGAAACCCAACTCAGAAAGCATAAACATCTCTTTCATTCATGGTTTGGGTTGAAAGTGAAGAGGGTGTCATGTGACTTTTTGCTACGGATTTGTTTTTAAAGGAATTATGCAATAATTTTCCTCAATGCCTGGAAATGCCCTCGGGATGTCTTTATCACACACTACCTGTTACAGAAATTTACAGTGTTTTTAACACCTATTTTTCACAATTAAAATTAAGCTCAACACAGTGAAATGGAGTATTTGGGAGCAAATCAGAACATCAGAGCATCGTTTGTACTATTTACTGAAGCAGACTGATGAGAATTGGCCTTGAGAATTCTTCCTCCATGTAACCTAGTTAGTAGTTTTAACATGTGCTAAAAGGCTAAATTAAATGCTACAGGGGACCTACTATTTGTTTAGTTCTGCCAAGTTGTGCTAACACACAAAATACCTCTGCTCTCATTTTATGTTGTCATTTAAAGAGTAAAGTGCTTTTTCTCCCTAGTGAAGATCCACCATTGTATCATTTACGTAAATTCAAATCAATACCTTCAAGCTGCATTTTAAGTGAAGGAGAAAACTACATTTCTGACTTGAAACAATACTGGGGATCTGCAGCACTGTGAGCTCAAATATATGTGAGATATTCACAGAAGGAAAGTTACTGTAAAACTCAGATTCAAATGAAGCTTTTCAGCATCATCTAATTATTCTGTAAATATCTGGACCTCAAAAATAATGAAGCTTGAAAGGAAACTACTGAAGAAACCTCATTAGGTGAGACATAACAGCTTTACATTGATACAGGATTAACAACCCAATAAATCACCCTTGAGAATGAAGGATACTATGGACAGACAAGGATGGAAAGGGCAAATGGAGACACCACGAAGAGAAAGATGCAAAATATCTCTGCTAAAAGAGGTTAATTTAAGCGTTTGACACACAATCTCCTTCCAATAGGTACCTAAATCACAGAACAACCTGAAATTGTAAAGTGGTTTGACACTACTATACTATTATGGAGATTTGGGGTTGAAGTAAGTATTTAACTTAGGCAGCATCTTTTTTTCTTTTTTTTTAAATGGAAGCAAGACAAAGTTCGTATGAACTTCAGGTGAAGAATTTTAGAAGTTTATACAAAACAATTAAACTGCATTAGACAATAACTATTTTCCAATCTCTTCAAACCAGCACAGCTGGAGTTCTACAGCCATATAATCAACTTAATGATACTCTTCTCATTTGGAAGAAAGAAAACATTACCCTCCAAACACAACCAAAACAACACATCTTACTGACACTTTGAAATTTAGAGAATACGTTCTTATTCACTACAAAATGTGTCAGCTTAAATTTAAACAAGTATTTAAAGCTCAGTTATGGTTTAACATACCCCAGAAGCAAGAGAAGTTACCAGAATGCCAATGCTGAAAAAAGTGAATTTGGAGATCTAATGCAAGGCCCTCTATATAATTCCCTAAGGTCCACGTGAACTGACTTGTACTCTCAAATAACAATCCCCTACAGAATGCAATTGATTGTACCTGAAAAGTGGCAATTCATGCAATTCTGACAGTTATCTCCACCTCTGAGGGATGAAAGTCAAAGAATAAGAAATCCTGTAGCTTCAACTTTCAGTATGTACCTGTGCCCTGTCTGTGTAACCCAAATTCTCTCTCTTGGTAATTAAAATGTATTACACAGAATGGTTTGGGTTGGAGGGACCTTAAACATCATCCAGTTCCAACCCCCTGCCAGGGCAGGGACACTTTCCCCTACAACAGGCTGCTCACAGACCCAGCCAGCCTGGCCTTGAACACTTCCAGCCACACCCAACTCACACAGAGTACCAGCCTCTCTTGGAAGCAACTTCATACAAATACTAAATTGGGTCTCACTATCTGAAAATTACTGAGATTTATCATTTAGCAAGGTGGCCTCAAACAGCAGTTTTTCAAGGAAGCTTCATCTAAGCAGGATAAGCAGAGGCACAAGGATATTAAAGAACAGGCAGACACAGTACTGTCCATGCCCCCCAGTATGTTCAGTTCAGGGTCTCCCTGTGCCAGCTGTGATTCCTGTACACTCACTCTCAGTTTCTCTTTCATGAACTTGCCCAGTCTGCTCTTGACCACGCCCAAAGTTTCAGCAAACCACATCCTTTGGCAAGGATGTCACTCTAGACAGCTCTCTGCTGTACAAACAATCACCTCCTTTTATTTTGCATCTAACCCTTAAAAGTTTCACTTGATGACCCTCAGTTTCTTGCATTAAAAGAAATTCAACAGTCAGGATAGAGCCACCTTCCCCAGTCCATCTACGATTCTGAAGCTTCTTATCTTCCTTCTCCAACATCTTTTACAGACTGAAGAGTCCTGAATTGTTTAACTGGAATCTACTTCAGACCTTTGATCAACTCTTCTGCTATCCTGTAAAACGTTTTAAGTTTTATTATATTAATTCCTGAAGTTATAGATAGACTTTGTGACACTACAAAAATTAGTCCAAACTTGTTTCCCTAAATGCTTCCATCCTCAACAAGCAGAGCCCAGGTGCTTCAGAAGAGCTTTAGCACAGCAAAGCAACAAGCACAAAGATTCTCTCTTCACCAAGCACACTCCAATCTCTCTCAGTCCCTGTGTGAAAGCAGACTCCACATGCACCATCCATTCCCTGTGAATGAACATCCTCCTGGCAAAGGTCAGAGACACTCACAGGGATCATCTCTGCACCTACAGCTCTGGGGTGCTCTGAGTCCAAATTCTACCATTTAAATTGCTTGTGCTTTCCATCAGCTTCGGTTTGAAGTAAGGAAGCAACCCAAGGGCACAACACAGAGTTTGCTGTGTGAGGGAAATGGAAGGTGCTGCAGAAATGGCACTGTTGACTATGGGAAAAAACACAGATCACACAGATGAAGGAAGTGAGAAGAAACCAGACACAGCTGACAAGGAAATGAACAAGAAAATGGATAAAGGGGTGAGAAGAAATACCATGTAACAAGCACCTGTCTAGAAGCCACTGGAAATGGATGGAAGGAAACTGCACATCAGGCAAAGAGACAAAGAAGAGTAAAGCTCAACTAAGTGAACCCTGAAACAATGATTAAAACTGATGAGCAGTTTTGAATTAGCAAAGAGAATGGGAATATGAGCATTCAACAACATAAAAATACTCAAGAGGCTGGCAAAGAAAGCTGGAGGCAAACAAAACAAATGGAAGAGGTGGTATTTGGAAGAAATGAGAGAAAACATTGTATTCACTAAACACTGGAACAGAAGATCCCGGACTATTACCACTGTCTGTGAATATCCTGTATCTGTGCAATCCTTGACAAAACAGGCATCCCATGCTGTAATGGGTACTGCCCCCAGCCCTTCAGCATGGCCTGACAGACTGCCAGCCATGGGGGGCTTCTGTCTGTCTGCTGCCACCTCCCAGAACTTGTCCAGGCATCAGACCTGACCTGCCAGTGCTCAGCTTGCTGCTCACCAGTGCAGGACTTGGAGGCAGCAGGGCAGACCCAGGTGGAGAGAAGCAGCCTTAGGATGGGGATGAGCCTGAAAAACTGCCTAAGAACATCTGTGAGAGGCTGAGAGGGGGATTCCAGAAACCTGGAGCACCTGCCCACGCTGGGCAGGAGGTGTTTCATGGTTTCTGTGGTTGGACCTTCCTACTGAACAGATTAAATCATGCAGGCAAGGGTCTGTGCAACTTAAAAGGCCCAGCCATGAATGTCATTGATTATGGTGTCAAATCCCACGAGGCACAAGTTCTACATGAGAACATTAAACACATTATGGCCACAATGGCAATTGTTCAGCCTAAGCAAAAGGCAGGATTTTGGCTGCCTGTGAAACCCTTCTTTGGCCCCATTTGTGTGACACGCCTTCTGTGCTCTGAGAAAGACACAGACCATCTGGAGAAAACTCAAACCAGCAAGAAGGATCTGAGCTCAAGAAAACATCATCTACAAAGAAAGTAGGAACAAATTTGGGATTTCTGTTACGAGGTAAAGCATGCTGGGGAAACAAATGAGAGACTTTTGTGCAAAGCTGTCCTCCATTATCCTTGGCAGATGGTACGAGGAGTAATGGAATAAACCCAGAGTGAGGAGAGTGTGGCTTACATGTGAGGAAAGTGGTTCCAACAGGAAAAACAGAGAAGAGACTGGAAGGGACTGTTTAGGGAAGATATGGAGTTTTTATTACTGGAAGATTTAAGAGCAGTTTATGTAAGCTTGTGTCAGAACGACAGCTGTAGATAACTGCCTTGGAAAAAGGAGGTGAACTAGATGAGTTCCAAAAATCCCTTCTTGCCCTATAAATCCAAGGCAAAGTTGCTTTAACAATGATTCGTCACAGAATTCTTCTTGAGACCATTTCCCTAATCATGCATGAACAAACAGGATGGAAAAACAGTAAATATTTAACTTTTTTCTCATTTTTCAGTGTGTGGTCTTCGTCTTTAGTTGTGCCCTGCCAGCCAAATCAGTAATTTCACTCTGGGTTAGATTGGTCATTAATATAATGCTGAAGTAGTACTTCACTGTGGAAGACAAAGGAATGCTATGTCCTCTTTCCAGATGTAAATCACTGGCTTCAGAGGAAGAGCCCATAAATGCTTACATGGATCTAGAGCTGGAAATGTAAAGGCAAAACTCTGCAAAGACTTCAAATTCCCTGTGTCATGAATAAGGTTCACTCTCTACAGAAACAATTCTTGGAGACAAACATTCATTTAGAACTACAAACTGTATCACAGTACCTGTTCATGAAAAGAAAGAATCAGTTTCAAAACTAATAGTGGTATCTCCTCAAATTATGTGCTTGATTTGAGGCAATACCAGTACTTTACAACTTCAACGAATTTTTGAACATATTTTAATACTAAATCTTTTAGCTGACTTCCTCCTGCCTACAGATCTAGCTTTTCCTTCCATCACTGCAGTATTATTCTGCCCAGACTGTTACAAATTCTGTAACACTCAGATTAAAGATTATCAAGAAAAAAAAAAGGAACAAAGATAAAGAAGTTCACTGCTACTTTTGCACTATTTTCTTCGTTCACATAATCTACAGATGTTCACCAACCACTCCTTTTTGAATAAAGCACCCAAGCCCTCCATCTCCACAGTCCAGATTTCATCTTAGCAGCAGCAGCAACAAAATAACAGGGAATGGCGCAATTGGTCTGGAATGAAAATTACATGCTTTGTCCAATTACAAGTGAAGCAAGAAAGCAGGAAGGTGTTTTGCCAGTTCTTTGGGGGGTTTTTTGTAGTTTTAGCAACAATCTCACAAGAGCAGATATTTAAGCAGGCCAAAGTACCAAAATCAAAAAGAGCTGTGTGAAAACCCCAGCTTCCACTTATTTAAGAATGTCCCGTCTTCATGATTATGGCAAAAGGACCCAAAACACGGCATTAATGCAATTCACAGTCTCCAAGAGCAGACAGAAAGTAAAATCAATCAAAAGGTGTTTTGTTCTTCTATGAAATTGTGTTTCTAGGCCACTCTTGTTAGCCTTTAATGCCAGGGGTTGCCAATGTGGGAATGAGAGGAGGAAGGTGGAAGTGGGCTCTGCTCTGAGTCGCAGCCGGCTCCTGGCTCCCTGCCTTCCCCAAGGGCTGCACTTCCCCTGCTCTCTGCAGGCAGCACAAACCAAGGCAGCAGATTCCTTTCGAAGAAGAAGCTGGATTCCACTCAGCCATAAGTCCCGGGCTGACAGAAGCTTCTCACAAGGCTTATAAAAAGAAAAAAGGGAACAACCAAAGGAAAAGGCTCCAAAACCCATGACGCTCGTGATATATAGGAGCTGGCAGTGTTACTCCTGCCACTGCCAGGCTTGGGAGTTTATCTTTGCTTGATGTTATTGCCCCTCCCCACATGTGGTCAATAATTCACTCACTCCTTTCAAGCACATGCCTCACCCCCTTTCAGCCTCCCTACCCCAGCATGGCTCAGACTCTCTTTATTTTCATGGGGTTTTAACACGTTGCTTTCTGAGCACTAATCCTGAATCTGTTATTTAATTCCCAGCCCCAATCTCACTCACTGTCAGTAGTTTCCCATATCCCACCTCAGGAAGGTTCCAAAATTTACCAGCTCTCTCGCCTTCCTCATGAATGTTTTTATTTAGCTGCAGTCTCGGGAAGGATCCAGAGAAAAATACCACACAAGCCAAGCTCTGGATAATCTCTCAGCTACTGAAATCCCCATCCTAGTTTTGACATGTCCTACTGTGTTAAAATCACTGTTTTTCAGTAGTAAATTATTTAATTTTTTCATGGAGAAGACTTTGTTTTAGGCCCTGTGCTTCTCTAATTTATCTTCACTACCAAAGACAGAAACACAGAATTAGTCTCACAGTCAACTCTGAAAAACACAATGCAAAAAGTAGCTCCACCTACACCTATATCTACCTCTCATGGAGGCTTGGATTCTTCTCTGTCTGTTATGATATACTCTCATAATTCTATGTTTCACACACCTAAAGCTATTTTTAAATATACAAACCCGTCCATTTTATTAGAAAGTGGAAGTTACTTATATCATAAAACAGCAAAGCTTACCAAGAAAGAGATGAAACTGATGACTATGAATTATTTGGAAATCAGCTTTAAAACTACTTCCCCAAGTGGCAATTTTAAGGCACTGTGGAGTCACATTTCATCCTTAACCTTGATACATTTCCTCCAATCATAACACAACCATTAGCAGTGTCTGTTCTTTCACACACTGTGTTTTTTCCTAAGAAAATGGAGTCAAGCCCCCAGAATTCAGCCCTCCAACCCCAGCATGACACAGTGTCAGTGGCAGCACTACAAGACAAATGACACAAACAATTGATCAAAAGTCAGAGATCAGAAGAGGATTTCTCAAGATTTTCTCATTTCCACAGAAACTCTGACATCTGGGGGTTTTCCAATTATGAGGATATCAATGACTTCTGCAACTAACCCCCACTCTACATCTAAGTTTGAAATCAGAATTACCTAGGGTCAAAGAAACTCTCTGATCCCCAATTAACAGTTTCCTATCTCCTCAATACAGATCTTTCCAAAATGTCAGAGACACAGTCTGATTACTATTATTTTAATTAAAAATTAATAGTACTCAGCTTTTTAATGCTTTGATCAGCCAAAGCAATGAGCACATAATAGCCATTCCATCCTGACTGATCAAAGTCAACACTTTCACTTGGAAGGAAGAATAAGTTGAGGGCAAATAAGGGCTGGCTCAGAACCAGACCAAAGTTTTTTCAGGAGACTGTTGTCCAGCTTTTAAGAAATAAGTCTATGGCTATGGAAAGTGCTGTAATCAAATATTCATGATAACAGCAAAAAAGTAACCTTGAGAAGAACAGAGAGTGGATGAAACAGCACTAAAGTTTTTGCAAATGATCCAAAACAGGGTCAAATAATGAAGCAAAGCAGCTGCTCAGTTCAAGTTACTCTACATACTTAGTGCAATTTAAACTCAGCCTTGGAAAATTCCATCAAGAACAGAAATTTTTACGTATTTCTCTCAGGTATATGCACAAGAACTATTTAACTGCATTTTCTGTAAGAAGGAAAGCAGTTCTTGGAATCTAAAAAGTTTGTGAGCAGGTGAAACATGAAAATTATATATGCATCGAGTAGATTAAGTAATTTTTTGTGCATGGAAAATAAGCTCTATGTTAGATTAGGAGGAAGAAACACGGTGATGACAGCTCTCTCCAGGTCTGTCAAAATACAATTACACCTGTAACTGGTAACAGCACCTTCTGCAGCAGGAGAGACCTGCTACAGGGTTAGAAGCTGTGAGCAGAGCCTCACCAGAGAAGCTCTGCTGGAATTGTGTGAGACCACTTCAACAGTGATCACAGACAGTGTGTTCTGGTTTCCCTCTAATAACATAATTAATACTTTCACTGCTTTTACATTGATTTGTATTAATAAAAAGTTTAAAAAAACACAAACGTTATTTTCTCTGTTATAAATTCCAAAAGGAAGAAGAACACAGTAGATACCACAAGAGATTTGGTTTGCTTTGTTCCTGGAAACACACTCATACAAGCCGAAACATCAAAAATAACTTCATATAAATTTGCTAATACACCATTTCCTACACAGCAGGAAAGCCCCAGTAATCACATTTTATCTCCTATCACTTATGCCTCCTTTAATTTACCCAGCTAATACGCTGTAACTCAAGGGCTTCCCAGAGCAAGTGTGAGGACAGCACTCACAGGACGTGCTTTTCACCTTGATCTCCCCATTCAGGCACCAGTCTCAGGCACTTCAGAGCAGCAGCAAGTCCCAGCTGTGTGCCCTGAGCCCCAGCCCTGCCCCTGACTCAGCAGCCACCTCCCCCTTGCTCTCCCCCTCACCTGGTTTTGGCTTCCACGCCCACGGAGGCGGTGGAGCTCGCGGACTCCTCGGACACGGAGTGCTGTAGGACTGGTGTTAGCTGCTTGGTGCTCTCCACTTCTGTCTGGGCATCCTCTTCTGCAGACTGCTCTTTGACTTCTGGGTAAAAAAGTGAGGGAAAGAAAAAATTAATGTTTTACCTGCATCTCGGAGTTCTTGCTTCTGCTGCAAACACGTGTTTTATTTATAGGCAGGTTAATCCACATAAACACCTTCTGCCCCACAACAAAATTAAAATAGGAAATTACCATATCTAGCTAAACATGAAACTAGGTGCTAAAAACATTATTTCCACAACGCAAAGTACCACAGTGAACTAAAGCTGTTCAACAGCAATGAGGAATGGGGTGAGGGGAGAGCTGTTCAATGGCAAACTTCATACAAGGTTGGAATTTAGACATTTCCATTCTCCCCACATCTTTCATGCACCTGCTGTGCCAGCCCTGAACAAACATCACAGTGAGCACGCTAATCTGGGGTATATTAAACCTTTTTTCCTCTCCTATTACCTTTAACTTTGTTCAATTTCCTGCATAAATTTATTCCTGGTTACACTGACTGTGCTGGCACAGGGCTGAGGAGGTGAAGGAATGAAGGACATGATTTATGCCAGCTTAAATGTCATTCTGAACTGAAGGAATATAAACCACTTTCTTAGCATGCTTTTACATTATCTTAGTAGCTAGACAGAAAATATATACATCTACAGCTGATAATGCAAGATTTGACTAGAAAGTCTGAGTTTGCTCTGAAACACAAAATGTGAAGCTGCCACTGTCTGTGCAACTTTACATCCTCTTCCCAATCATTTCCACCTTTGCTTGGAGTGAGTCAGGGATTTACCACCAGAAGGACATGGCAAAGTGCTGTTCCAAGTGCACCAGAATGCACAGGAGCAAAGTTCAAGGCTGTACAGCAACAGAATTTGGTGTTTCTGCACTAGTCTGTACTTTGATTTTGAAACCTAAGCATCATACAAATCACAGGACTCGGACAGATGTGCTCTGGCATATCCAGCTTAAGATACAAGTGCCTTATCCTGCCTGTGTCCACCTGTCTCACACCAGTGCCAGAGGAAGGTCCCCTTCAAAATTCCCAGTGAACATGGGTTTGAGCTCAGGGGCCAGTACATACAGCTCTTGCAAAGAAGTCCAGTTAGAGTAAAGCAGCAGATTATTTAGAAAACTTCAGTAGAAGATATATTTCCTTTTTTTTTTTTAATTAATGAACAACATGTCAAAATATAATAAAATATTGCAAAGGATAAATGACAAGTGGAGAAATGAAAGGGTAGAGAATCTACAACATGGGTGAGTACACATAAAAAATCTGCTACAAGCTTTAATCTTATAAATAAAACCAAGAGGAAAATTCTCAGAACATAGAACTGTGCAGCTTGGTCTGAAATGCTGAAATCATATGCCTGCTACAGCACATGGAAAACAGGAAATCTGTCTTGTTTCATGCACAGAGATTGAAGAAAGATTTTTCTTTAGCCTAAAGTGAACTCATTTAGGAAGACAACGTGTAACATTTAAAATTCTCAGTGAACACCTCTAAACCATACTGAAGAGGAACACAACACTAAGAGAAAAAAAAAAATTCCTGTTCATGACTGGGTGTTCAAAGTATTTATCTGAGCTGGTGTAAATTAAAACAACTTCTATTTCAGTTAAACTACTCACTAACATACATCTGAAATGTTTTTTTGGACACCTGAAACATCCAAAAGTGACTACCTGTCCAAAATCCAAATGACTTGTGTTAAACCCCTTTCGCCAACCTATTCTGAAAAAACATGCTGGATGATGATTTGACACTAAATAAATATCCTCTTAGAATACACCCCTTGCAATAGTAAATGTCTCTGCATGGAAAACAAAACAGAATAAACCCAAACCCCACACCCTCAGTTTCTGGCCCATCTGAACAAACATCCCTGGATGTTTCCTGGATGAACATTCCCTGAACAGGCAGTGTCCAGCGGGGCCATTCACCATGGTCTGCGGGGCGTTTCCAAGTATGCTGGACAATCTTGTGCCAGTAACCCCCAAATTTCCAAATGCAACCTCAATGAGGAGGGCAAAACATAAACACCTAGAAGGCAGGCAGATGGCAAAGTACTCAGAACAAAACCCACAACACAGCTCGAGACACCCACGCCTGAAGACCACCGGAAACCCTGGCCTTGCTCGGATCCATCCTGGCGACTTTCTTTAGCCCAGTTAAACTGTGCAAAAGGAACTCTGCCTTTATTGTGTGCCTGCTGAAACTTTCAAGCAAGGAAAGGAAAAAAGGCATTTACTCTCTGCCAGCTTTGATCTCATTACCATCACTGGGCACCCAGCACACTGGGAAGGCGAAGTTCAGGGGCACTCACACTCACTCCCAGGAACTCAGGACAGTGTGAGAACACACAGATTGTTTCACTACACATGACAACTATGTGAGCTTACATCCTTATGGTGCACTTCTCCCCTGCTGTTTGCTTCTCCAGAGAAGGAGGGACCCAAATTATACTAAATGAGACAAACAACATCTCAGTTGCAGTCTCTGCAGTAAAGCAAACTGTGCCTCAATATGCCGTTGGAAGACTGAAAACACCGTGTGTGCTACTTGTGAAAAAAACTTTGTCAAAGTTTTCCTGCAGAAGGTTAAGGAAGAACAGGAGCAGTGCTTTTCATAAGTCAAATTCCCAGGAGATGGATCCCAGCACTGGCCTGGCAATGGGACATCTCAGATACACCTCAGAGATGTTCTTGGAAGCACCTGGCACAGTATGTTTAATGAAAATCATCAGATTTGGTTATGGCACTCTACTTTGAAGCTACTGGGAATGAAGGGTTCATGGATGATTAATAAATGGGAACATCATTTTCAGATTCATATATAATGCTTTATTTTGCATCCTCTTTTCATGATTGTTTCTGGCACAATGAAGGTCTTGCCTATGTATAGTGAGTTAGTGGGGACACTGAAAAACCAAATTGTACAATTGCCCAGTGTCTCTAGGTTCATTTTTAATGTCATTATTCTTTACTAAAACTTAGGAAAATACCAGGAAACACTGCACTTAAACATTTTTTATTATTTGAATACAATTATATTTAAAGTTCTTTCTCACCTGGCTGCTGAGGACAGAAAAGCTTTCTTTTCTTATTAAAAGAAATCCCCCAAAGGGACAAGGACTAAAGTTCCTGTCCATATGGGCCATTAAAAGGCTTGAGACTTCAACACGCTTTACAACTTGGGTAACTCACAGAATCACATCTGCCTGAGGCTGAAAGGCAGCCCAGAGCCACCCTGTCCAAACCCCTGCTCAAGCAGGGCCACCAGAACCAGATGGTTTTTGAACATCTCCAAGGATGGAGATATAAAATGCCAGGGAAAAAAATAAAATTGCCTAACACTGACAGGGGACAGATATGCAGGGAAGTCACTTAGACTGGTAAGATTTACAGCATGTGTATTAAATTTCTCTTTTAATTAACACTTCCATCAGCAATACTTATACAGAGGTGAAAAGAGAATCCTTAGCTATTACACTCTTCAAATTGTAATTTGGATTATTTCAAATGGGGAGTAAAACACTTTACAGGGGTTCAAAGATTTCTTCTCTTATTATTTTTATTCCCCTTTATAGAGCAGAATGCAGGGAACACTCAAAGAAAATAACAAACAGCACCTAGCACCCCCAGTTGATTAACTAAACCACCCACCTTCCCAACAGTAGCTGCTCTCCTTATTTACCTGTCCTATGTAGAGATTTACATTCTGAGTAATAATTGTGTTGATAATTTCCTGTTTTCCTGCTCTATCCTCAGACCCCTTGGAAACCTCTCCCCATGTGAGACACAGGTGGGACACACACACCCACAAGGCACTGCTTTTTACCCTGCTTTTTACCCTGCTTTTTTACCCTGTTTTTTGTAAGCCTCCCCTGTGGCAGGGCTTGTGGAAAGCAGGAGACTGGGGATGGCTGGGATTTTATTACATGATCACAGCTTTCTTAGGGGATGTGATGAAGCAACATCAACTTAAGATCCAAAATGTTCTTTTGTTCCAAACAATCCTTTTCTGTTTTCTCACAGTCACAAGGCCCTATTCTACAAGCTACTTGGGTAAACATAAAGCAAAATAAGGAGATGTATGTGTGGGCTCTGCTGTGGCAATCAGGCAAAGGACAGACATCAGCATATCCAAAAGGTTTTCTTTTAAATACTCAGAAACTACCTATCAAGTCAAGACCTAAAAATGCCATAAGAGTTCTACTGGAAAAAAAAAAATCTTTAAAATATTGTAATATTCATGATGAAGTGACACTCTAAAAAAAACCAAACAAAACCCAAAGCACTGTCATAAACATAAAATTAATATTCTATTACTAAATTAATATTTAGATGCAGCAGGTTGGCTGTTTAACCAGTTTATTGTCAGACCTGCTGATTAGGCAGACAATGCAGCACATGTCATGAGCTTCCAAAACTTTCACTGAGAACAGAAAGTACTGCAGGCTGGAAAACACCAAGATCACCAAACACAGCAGGGACATCCCAGGGCTCTCAACTGTTGCCTACCAAGATGTCCTGTGAGAGGGAGTAATGAGCTTTGGAAGGCAGACACAGCTATTCTGGCACAAGAAAGGGGTAGTGCTGTGTCCAGGATAGGACCAGGTGCTTTGCACAGCCCCACAGGGGTCTGCAGAACCACAAACAATACCACAATGCTCCAGTAGATTTGATAGATAAAAACCAGGTCAGTGTAGGAAAAATATGAAAAGAAACCTTAACAAGGCAATGCAAACTCTGAATTTAAAATGCCTACCTGTCCTGGTTTTGGTTAGCAGAGTTAATTTTCTCTATAGTACTGGGTACAGTGCTGTGCTTTGGATTTAATTTTGGTTTAATTTTGGTGACACACTGATGTTTTAGCTGCTGCTCAATGATGCTCACTCTAAAGCAAGGACTCTTCAGTTTCCCATGCTCTACCAGCAAACACATGCAAAAAGGAGCTGGGGCAGAGCATGGCCAGGGCAGCTGACCCCAGTGGCCAGAGGGACACTCCACACCATACAACACCAAGCCCAGCAGATCACAGGATGGTTTGAGCTGGAAAGGACCTTAAAGATCATCCAGTTCCAACCTCCTACCATGGGCAGGGACACCTTTCACTACACCAGGTTGCTCAGAGCCCCATTCAATCCAGCCCTGAACACCAGGGATGGGGCAGCCACAGCTTCTTCAGGCATCCTGTGCCAAGGCCTCACCACTATTATCATCTCAACCCAGGGTTTTATGTTTTTCCAATTCTCCTCCCCATCCCAGCAGGGCAGGGAGTGAGGGGGCACCTGTTGTTGTGGGCTACTCATTAGAGACACAGGACACGTTTTTAAGAGAAGGTTGAAAAGAGTTTTATTAATCATTTGACTTTATATTATATAGTATTTTTATACAGACTAGGGATTGGAGGAGAAGCTGGACACTTCTCTCATCTCATTGGTTAAAGTAATTGTTAATTAGTCACTTTTTACTCTTAAGAGAAGGAATTTTTAGTGACTTTGTTTTAATATAAACAAGCTTTTAATAATAGTATTTATTTGTGAGAAAGTGAACTAGGAACTACCAAACATTGAGTTAGAAAGTGTATTAGGAAAATTTGGAAGAATCAGGGCGACAGGCACCTGTGTGGTACTCAGCAGACAGCTGGGATAAACCATGACAGGATCCACTACTAGAATTACTAAGTTTCACTCACTGCCCCAGTTTAGGAACAAAACAAGTTTCCACTACTCAGAGTGCAGAACTCTGTTACTGCTCTGGAGCAACATCACCCCTCCTGCTGGTGTCTGAGGAAGTCATGTGCAGAGGTCTCTTATGCACAGAAATCCTTTACAATAATCTGAAAGAGGGTAGTTTTAGATCACTATTAGAAAAGAATTCTTCCTTTCTGAGGAAGAATGAGTGAGGGTGGTGAGACCCTGGCATAGGCTATCCAGAGAAGCTGTGGTTGCCCCATCCCTGGAAGTGCTCAGGGCCAGGATGGATGGGGCTTTGAGAAATGTGGTCTAGGGCTCCCTGTTCACGGCAGGGGGCTTGGAATTGGATGATCTTTGAGGTCCTTCCCAATCCAAACTATTCAATAATTCTCTGATTTACTTACTACAACAGGTGTTAGAGGGAGATGAGAAGAAAATCTGCAGTTATTCTTGTTTTGTACCTTCCACTGTGTATTTTGATACTTTTCATTCAAATGAGCTCTTGACTGCTCTTAACCACTAAATACACTTCATACAGAAAATATTTGCAAATTCTGTATTAGTTATAAAATAACAAGATTCTCAATGTAGGACCATTTTAGCTGTAATTCTGGTCACCCAAAAAACATAAAACCATATTATAATATGGAATCTCCATGACTGAAGAACTTCCTAAGCTAGCACTGGTATTCAACAACACTCATCTGATTATTTTTCCACTAATTTGTTTGGATCTTTTTGAAACCAATGTCAAGTTGTTCATACCCAAAGCATCCAGGAACAATGAATTCTGTAACTGCAGAAGAGGCTGAGTGCAAATTCACCTGGCCCTTGTACTCCCTGAACACGACCTGATGTCCCCTAATTTTTGTCTTGCACAACAAAATGAATCGCCGTGCCCTGTCCATTTTCCCCATACCACTCATCAATTTTTTGGACCCTATTATATTCCTCCTCAGTGAAATCACTTCAGATTGAAGGCTTTTACCTTAACTGATCCCCACACAGAAGTTATTACTTACTTCTTGCCATACTTGCTGGCCTTTCCTGTACTTTCCCAATTACAGCTCATCCTTTTGGAGAAGGGAAAGCAGAACTGCACGTGGCATTTAACATGCCAAGGATTTATAAAGCAACAGTAAAAAGAGGAAAAAAACCCTCACTGACACTTCATTCCACTTATGCCTTTGCCAGTAATTCCTAGAATTTCTTTCTCTCTTTGACTTATGAAAGCTTCTGCAATTCTCAGAAGAACTGAAGCACCACTTGCTCAGGTAGTAAAAGCAATTTGAGAGTGATTTTTGTTTATACAAAAGCAGGGTGGTAATTTTGCCCTGCATGTTCTTTTACATGAACTGCTACTGAATTAAGAGCCATTTAATTTTCTGTGGTCACTCTTATCAATGCCTTGCAAATGGGTACTTCTTTTATTAACCTAAATAAGTTCATTTTACCCTCTATGTCCTTCCCCTTTGAACCTGACCCAGAAAAGGGCTACCAGGGTAGGTGTTTGTGGGACTCCAACACCAGCCTGGTTTCTACTGTGATTTTAATTCATCAGCAGTGAATTTCTCTTCTATTTCTTTACCAAACTGAAGGGTCAGCCTCCACACAGCATTACTGTAATAAAAATTAAGACAAGTCTACAGAATTAGCAAGTAGCTCCTCATGGCAGAAGGGATGGAACAAGATGATCTTTGAGGTCCCTTCCAACCCATCCTGTGATTCCATGAACTAGAACACACACAGAGCATCCCTTTCTCTGGTAAGGAGAAATGCACAGAGCACACAAAGCACATGCAACTATTTCTGTGTATCTGACTGGTAATGGCCATGCAGATCTTCCATCACTTCACTAAAGACACAGCAGCAGTTAAACATCAAGGTAATGGAGAAGTGGAACATTCTAGATCTTTTAAAACTTTCAAAACCTGCTGGATTATGTTTAACAAAACATAGTTTGATATCAAAACTGCAAAACCACTCTTTAATAAATATGCAAAATCAAAAGGAAAGGATATTTCAGAAATAACCTCCAGAATGAAAAACTCAGTGAAGTTAAAATTGATTTGGAAGTAATAGATTCTACCAGCTCTCAAAACACCTGAGACAGAGATATCAGTCAGAAGGCAAAAAAATCAGATTTTTCTAAATGGTCCTTTTAAGCGTGCATGATGATAAATGGTATTATTGAGCAAGCCTGTAATGTTTTAAATGCAAATATCAAGTAACCTTCTCGTTTGTTTGCTTTCCTCATTACAAACAAATTACCAGAATATAAAGCAAAAATAATAAGATGCTTATAATAATTACAACAACATGCTTCAGTTCTGCTAATTTTTCCAGTGGCTGAGCAGGTAGGAGTCAGCAGGATAAGAAAGAAGAAATTACTCCTTTTCTAATGAGTACATAGAACATTAGTTGCCTTAAAAATATTTAAGTGCATTTCTAAGCATGTATTTGCCACAGATTATATGGCCAAGTTTAATCTAAAAGCAAGGCATCAGTGGCATTAATTCTTCATGAATTTTAAAAGGGATGGGTGGTAATGATGAGGCCAAAGTGTCTGCCTGGATTTTAAAACTGGATTTTGGTATTAACACATTGTTAAGAGCTTTTGCCATTGATTCACCCAAACCAGGACTTGCTCTCAGGTGTGTATGGTTCATATAACTGCAAAAGGATGCCTGTATTTCCTTTAATAAGCAGGATATTGTAGATTTTTTTTTTCTCTAGAAAAGTGCTTTTCAGGCTGCTTCAAAGCTGATGAGATTCTGAGTAAGTCCAGAATTCCCTGGCAACTTCTGCATGAATAACTTTTCTCCACTCAGAAGTGTTTGTTTGTGGTTCTTCAGTGCCCAGAGACAAAGGAGGCTGGTCAGAGGAAGCTTTGTCCTCAGGAAGTTAATGTGAAGTCCAACAAGAAATCAACTGGCCAGGCAACATCATTGGGTCTGAT
Source organism: Polioptila caerulea (assembly GCA_013397295.1). Classification (NCBI taxonomy): domain Eukaryota; kingdom Metazoa; phylum Chordata; class Aves; order Passeriformes; family Certhiidae; genus Polioptila; species Polioptila caerulea. The sequence continues at coordinate 437,725 of VYXF01001511.1, forward strand.
GAAAATGTTACTAACAATAATAATATAGATAAGGAACTACTGGCTTATAGAATCATCCAGGTTCTTTTCTCTACTCTCATCTCTGAAGCCTCTGAACACATGGGGAGTTAAGGGTCTGGTAGAAAGCACTGCTGTAAGAGTTGGTAGTCACAGTATGAATAGTTCACAGAATAAATACCTGATGGATTTACTAATCATGTCCCAAAAGACTCAACAGTTCAAATGAACTTATTTTACTGCATTGCTCCCAAATCTGAATCTCAACATTTTTATGGGCCACAGAAAGGAAGAATTACACACTCTAGAATGAGTTGGGATATTTCACAAGTGTTCTCCAAAAAAAAAAAAAGAAAGGGAATAATCAGATAATTAAAACAGAGAATTCAGTTTCAACTTAAAGGCAGAGCCAAGAAAATATCAAGTACAGAAACTTGCTCAAACTCACAGAAGATGGGGAAAAGAAGCAGAAGCCAAGTCTTCATTAGTAGCAAAAGGGCTACCAAACCTACAGAAAGCGTATCAGGAGCTACTTGGTGTATTATTTCTTTCTTTGGATTAGCAGTTTTTAATTTGCATATATCCCTGTGCACAAAGCCACGTGCTTTCCAGAATTTTCTGGTTTGCAGCTTTTTGGCCATTAGACACTCGTTCATCAGAAGAAAACTGTTCTTATAGAAGAGGATCCAGAGGGGAACACAGAATTTTGCAGCAGACAGCATTTCACTGATAACCAGAGAGGTGGAAGGTGCTGACAGGACCAGAGGCATTAGGCACAAACAGAAACACAGGAGGCTCCCTCTGAACATCAGCAACCCCTGTTTTACTGTGAGGGTGCCTGAACACTGGTACAGGTTGTCCAGGGCAGGTTGTGGAGCCTCAATCCTTTGAGATAAAAGCTGCCTGGACATGGTCCTGGACAGCCAGCTCTAGGGGACCCTGCTGGAGCAGGGATGTGGAGCAGATGATCCCCAGAGGTCCCATGCTACGATGCTGGGGTGCCAAAATGCTGGAAAGAATGATGAACCACAACATCAACTGGATAGAGAAACACACACCAGCACAACATCACTGGGGGAACCACAGTGAAGAAAAATGAAGGAGCAGACAGCTGGAAAGACCAGCACAAAGCTGAAGAGCAGAACAGACATTAAGTGAGGAGCCAAAGGATCAGCAAGAGAGACAGGGCTGGTGGGTAAATGAAAGGAGTCTGTCCTGAGGTTTACAAGAAGCTGAAAATCTATTGATTCAGTAGAAGCAGTTGTCAACACCCTTTTTTCAGGAAAAAGTTTACTTAGCTCCAAACGGATCTTTTTTTCTCCAAATTCCAGAATTTCCTTTCTCCAATTCCAAATCCCTCCTCCTCTCTTTCCGTCCTTAAGAATTCATCTACACCAAAAGGAACTTAGCACTTGGCAGAGGAGGGCCAGGGCTCAGGAACTGCTGCAGTTGGCAGGAGAAGCAGCCATACTGAAGGGATCAGAGCAGCACACGGCTCACCCTGCTCTGCTTCCAACTCTGCCTCGCTTCACATGTGAGATTACAGCATCTTGGGAAGGGCACTAACTTGTTTCCCGAACTGCAATTAAAATGACTGTGCCTCAGCATTGCAAAAGAGCCCCTTTGGGAAGATGGGAAGAATTTTTGCTTTTTTTTTTTTTTTTAAACAAACAAAAGTGTTAATATTACAAATGGAAATGATGTTTGGTACTTGCACACTCCTTGCTTTCCCCTCCCCCCCCATAGAAGATTTGACAGCTACCAAACATTTCTTTATCTTAGGTGAGATTATATGGGGCTTGTCCTTTGTCCCTCCCTGTGAGGGGAGTCCTAATTCCTCCTGCACTGCTCCCTTCTCTAAAGCAAAGCTCATTATACTGAATACAACATTAATAATATGGACTTCTCTCAATAAAACAAAACAGAAACAACCTCAAAAACCCAAACTCACACAGTAAAAGAATTCTTCATCATTCTCAACATACGAACCAAACAATTCATAAAAGAATACGGAAAAGAAGCTAGGAACACAGAGATCTAAATATGTCATAAATCACATGACAAGATCTTTAGACATTTCAAGTTTTTTATTATTACTATACTGTGTTTTGGTTTGCCAACTACTGCAGAAAAATGCTGGCAAGACTGCTCTTCACAAGCAAACAAAATTCTTTTTCATTTGAAATAAGAATTCAAAAAGTATTATACAAATACCCTCCAATGTAATTAACACAGTTTTAAACAGAGTAACAAACTCACATTATTCCTTCTCCCAAACTTTTGTCTTAACTCAGATAAGTGCTTAGAGTAAGTTTTAGAGGCAGCAGCCTTTTCAGATAATGTGATTAAACTTCTAGCAAATCACATGGTGCCCAACTTTTAAAATAACATAATTGTGATCCTGTCTCTATCAAACTGCTCAACATGATAATGTTCTTTCAAGTCTATTTTGGTTCCTCTGCAAAAATGGGATTTCAGATCTATGTATTTTTACTAGGCATCTCTTCAGTGAGGAGTACAGTCTGTAAATTCGTGCTGGGCTCAGCATTGAGTGATGGTGCCTCACTTCCAGCAGCAGAATCCATTGGGATTTCCAGCACACTGCTCCCACTAACCATACCTTTAGGAATGGGTATCAGCCCCTTGTGACACTCAGGATTATTGTGATGAAAGATAATGGAGAGACTTATCCATATGCACTCTCAGAGCCTTAAAAATAATCATGTGTTCCTCTCTCACCTGAATCAAAAACTGCTCTCAGGTTTCTGTTGAGAAACTTGTTAAAAATGAAAAAAACAAAAAAAAAATAAAAATAAAAATACAGCAATCACTGAATTCCCTACACTGTAGTGTACCACTGGTTAAGTTTTAGTTTCTTTTTTTTTTCATTTTTTAAACATATTTTAAATGTATAAAACTTATCACTTTAAGGGGACACTTTCTGTCCCCTTCACTGACTTTTGTAAGACTGCTTCTACCACATAGCATAGGATGAGTAATCATCATCATCACAACACAGTAATAATGATGTAATAATAGAATTAGAACTGGTCTTCCCTTACCCTACTCTGTTTTTCTACAAAAAAAAAAAAAACCTGCTCCAACTTCTTAACTTATTTATTAGCTTATTAACAAGTAATTACCTACTTGCAGAAGCTGCAAAAGATCACCCAAGTTCACCACCACCAGCAGTTTTATTTGCAGGGGCAGAAAAACAATGGGCAGAATAAACCAATGAAACATCCTTGTATTAAGCTTTAACCTAGGCTCCCTCCACATGCCATTAACACTTCAACACAAGCTGTGGCTACACTCCTGACACTCCCCAAAGCCTCAAGTCACAAGCACAAAGCCTTCCCAGCATCATTCCATATCTAGCAAGGAGGAAGCAAGCAACCAGCACACACAAAGCCCATCCTCAGGAGGATTTCAGCCTCCTCCTCCTCTCTGGCTTTCACCACAGCAGCCAAGCTCCTGCACAGCCCATGAAAAATGCTGCTGCAAAAATGGCTCTTTTCAGGTCCTCTACTGCTTGTCCCTAGAAACCTACACTAAGCACAGATCCTTGTCTTCATCTTTAAGGACTTCACTTCTTTACCCCCTCCACCCAGTAGCTTTGAGAAGAACTGGTCCACTCTCCCAACTCAGCTGGCACTTCCATGCCATTTCTGCTGTTCGTGTCTCTGTGCCTCCTTCCCCTTCTCTCATTACACATGGGCCACCTAATTAAATTTACAAACCCTTAGGTCCCAATGCATTTCCAAGGCTTACTTCTGTCAAACCAACAGACTTCTGCCAAGTGGCCATGGCATCATCCTTCCTGGTGGGTTTCATCCTTCTACACTCAGTCCCTGGTTAAAAACAGGCAAATGGCTACAGACACATGCCTGGCAAGGAGATGACAGTTCTTCACCATGGCCTTTATCTCATGTGTTGGCTCATCTGTTTGTCTCTTTAGGCTCCTGAACTGCCAGAAATCACAAACTCTTTCAACAGTGCTGGGCCCAGAACAATGAGCTCCCTCTGGTAACTGTTGTGTCCCACCACAACAAATATTCACCAAAGCAAGAACAGATTTATCCTGTTTCCTAAGAAGCAGCAAGAAGCATTAGCATTTGGTTATCCTGGTTATCCCTTTGGTATAAAATCTGCTGTAGTTAGCTGAAGACACAGGTCAGTAAGTAGTAGTGTATTTTGGCAGGTATTCCAAAAACAGCAGCTGCCACTTCAGAGTGTTTATTTTTGTTAGATACAGCCTTGCAAAATTAGGAAAAGAACCTCTACATACCTACACTACAAAGACATTCCCATTACACTGTTTAAAAAGAATAGCTTCAATAGCTTTAAATTAATATAGGTTTAAATATAGAAGCTTTTTCCTTTTAAATCTGCCCAAATGCACATCTCGTATAAAATGGAAGAACTATTTCTTGTCTACCAAAGTCCTGCATAACTAAATGCATTTTTGAGAGAGAAGCAATACCCAGAGAGCATCAGCACTATATTCTCAATACCTGTTTCCACAGTGTTTTCTGTTTCTGCTGCCTCCAAACCATCCATACTGTCTTCATCCTCCACTGCAGTTTTTCCTCTACTCCGAGGCCTGCAAACATAAGAAGGACAAACTCTGTTTAGACTGAAAGCGTTTGTAAAATTAGGATTTAAATCACTTGATTTTGAGGGATGAATGTCAGCACTTAATTAGGCAACATTCAAGCTAACCCATGATTTCAGTCTTGTACAAACTGGAAGTTCTCCCATTTTTTCCTGTTCTAGGTATAAGTCCCCAGCAAGGTACACCTGAATCAGCAGTTGGTCCCTTAAGTTTCTCTTACAAGATTCTTCTTACAGGAAAAATGCAATAATGAACTTTTACTGATCAAACAACAGACTAACTCAGCCAGGTTTTGATACAAGCATCCTGTCTGCTCCATGTAACACATAACTATACAGAGATAAGAGAGAACACTATCCAAAATCTGGGCAGTAGCTACTATAAAACAGAGACTAATCCACCTTTGGAAGAAATTTCCACATAATAATAATGATGCTAAAGCAATGAAACACACATTATTTTCAGTGAAATAATATTTTGACACATGAAGTAAAATGTTATGAGAGATGACTAGATGTCATCACATTAAAAAAGTCATCACGTGAGGACAGCCTGTCAAAACTAAAATACCTGGCAGATTTTTTTAGATTTCAACCAAGGTCTGATGGAAAGCAGAGAGGTTTGTGCCACAAATTCTAGCCTTTTTCTCCTGCCTGGCTCTTCAGTAACTATCATGGTGGGCTGTTGAGAAGCCCAGGCATCCAGATTCCCAGCTGTTCAGCAGCCCATTTGAAAGGAAGCCAAGAGCTTGGCAACTCGCCTCCCAAATTTTCAGGCTACTTGGCAACCTGCCTGGCATGCTGACGGAAAGCCTGGGAGACCCTGGGAGCTTCTGATTCCAAGTACACAAATTTTGAGTGGTTTGGGGCATCTCAGCAGTTCCAATGTCCCAGAGCTCCCAGGCAACCATTCACCCAACCAACATGCCTTGAATCGGGATTGCCACGCAGGCCAGCACACGGGCACCCCGCCTGCCCCCCCAGACAAAACCACTCCAGTTCCTCTTTCACAGAGGATTCTGAAAGGTTTGGGTTTAGTTCTGCATTGGGGAGAAAAGGGTTTGGGTTTTTTGGAAGCGATTAAATCATTCCAAAACCAGCATTTCCTTTTTTTGTACAGTCTGTTATAGCCCTTTGGTCCATCCAAACTACTTCCGCAGGACTGGATCTGCTGAATCAGCTACAGAAGAAATGCCACCATGCAATGCCCTTGGCTCTCCTGGATCAAAGAACTGGGCACAACTGGAACCATCTCTAGAGCCTGTACAGGTTGCTCTCCTGCTAGAAGAGGATTGACTCTCTTGGACTACCTAGCAAGACAATCCCTTCAAGACTGTGTTGGGACCATTTCAGTCTCTGTGAAGGAGGAAAGGAAGAATTAAAATGAGGCTCAAATCAAAGTCTGAAAACCTCCCACTCTGCTTACAAAGGAGCTGGGGGAAAGAGAAAAGCAGGAAGAGATTAAGGACAGGAGGACTTTTCTTGGCATCCCTATAAAATTTTTTCAGGATAATGCTGAAAAACGTGAGCACAGTGGGAACCCCAGGGATTACAAGACTATTGTTCCCTTTGCCTGCTTATCCATAAGCAGTGAAAGCACATTCAGAACACACAAAATAATTAAAAGCCTTCTTATAAGAGAAAGAAACATCCCCTTCACTTATATGCCACTTTACAAGTGCCCAGTGTAATCTCTTAAAACTCACATTTCACAAAAACTGAAACCAGAATAAACTTCACAGTGACCAGAAGAAACTGTCTTGCACTCCTCCCTGCAGCCACTGCATCAGCCCATCCAGGAGCACAGGGACCAGTGAGCTGGCCAGAATGGGGACACGTTTTGGGAGTGGGAAGGACTCAAACACTGCTGGCAGCAGCATCTGAGATGCTCACACAGATGGATTCCCATCAGTAACAAAGAGCAGGGACTAGAGCAAATGGAATATCACAGCCAGTGGCTAGAGCAGGCTCTTCCAGCACGACTGAGGTACAGCAAGGAAGGTAACACTCCTCTAACACTTAGAAAAGCAAAGCAGCAGGTAAAGAGCTGAAAGCATTTAAGTATTAAATTTCTTGCAGTTCTTCACATCCCAGCACATCACCCAGCATCTTCCACCATCCAGTAAAAGGACAGGAATGCAGCTGAGTGAAAACGCTTCCCTTGGTGCAGGAATGCTCAAAAGCTTTACAGAACACAATCAGCTAAGGACAGGGATTATTTCTAAATCCTATCCCAATTATTCTTCTACCAACTACCTGTCTGTAATGCAAAGTTACAAGTCTGTACTAAACAAGGATTACTGAGAAATCATCACAAACAAAAAACGATAATTCTTCTTTTTCACAGGTAACCCTTTTCAGGATTCCCCAACACAGCTCTGGAGGTAAAACTTGCTGGATAGTGGAAGATGATGATTGTTTATGTTTATTAAATAATTTACAGATGAGTTTAGATTTTCTATTAAACACCAAAGTACCTCACAAAGCCTTTTTAAACAATTTGTTTAAACAAGAGCAGTGTTCACGCCTTGAACTCCCTATTGTATTTTAGCAACCTATTTAACACCAAGGAAAAGCAGAGGTTTCAATTAATTAAACATAATTGCTTCTTTCAGCAGAAGATATAACTGAAGAAGAAAACGTCTGGTGTTTTCTTGCCATTCTCCTCCCCCAAATATTCTACAAAAAGCCTTCTTGATGCTGTGCAGGTTTTAAATAAAACTGAAGTAGCAGTGGAAAACATGGTAGATTATATTGTTACCTTATTTTTGCTGGTTACATTCATTTCCCAATCATCAGAAGAGGTTTTATAGCCAACAAATTTATGTTTCGCTTAGAGGAAAAAATATAATTCAAGTCACAAAACAGTGAAATATACACTGTACTGACAACTATAACTTAATGTTTCCACAGCAAATGCCATTTGAGAAGGCCATACAGCATACCTAATCGCTGCAATCAGCATTTGTAGTAAGAATGGATTGCTTCATGTTATTTGCATTAAGTTTACACATTTTATTTAACAGTTTTATACATAAGACTTTGGGCTGGTTTGCATAACACTTCATTTTTCATTGACAAACCCTGTTAATTTTTTATTTTTATTTTTCTCTATACTTATTTCCACTTGCCCTTAAATACAGTGGGAAAAGCAGCCTGTGCTCTGTTCTTTGCCTGGGACTTGGTTTCTTCTGAAGGAGGATGTGAGAAGGCAATGGGGGAAAGATGGTGTTGGGGGCCACTTTTTGCTGCCTTAAAGCCATTCTGGAACAACAGCCCCTGACTACTGCCCTTCACTCACACAAAGCCAGGCAGTCCTGAACCATAAATGCTATATTGAACACGATGACCTCAGTTCTGCTCTGGATTTGAAGCCCAACCCCAAACCTCCTTACCAGGAGGAGTAACTACATCACCCCTCCAGGTAACCCCACAGAACCCCCACAGCAGCTCTGGACAGCAGAAATATTGAACAGGGCTGAGCCACGTCTCCTACAGCTCCTAACAGACCCAGAACAAAATGTACAGGCAGAGCCTGACCAACACAGAGTGCCAGAAAACAATAAATATTAGTCAGTGGGCAGGCAGGGAGCTTGGTACGCGGGCTGAAGCGCTGCCAAGGCCCTGCCGCGGCTTCCTCGCCCGCCTCTTTCCTACAACACAGTTCAATTTAGAGGGAAAAAACACAAGAGCACGTCTATTTCTCCTCAAAAGAACAGATCCACTGAGAGAAATGGAACTTCTTCAAGTGTTGAAAGCATGTTCAGCATTTTATGGGATAAAGTCAACAACAAAGACAAAACCGTATTTTTTTATTAATACAAGACTCCAGTTGAATATAATTACTGTCTACAATAATTTGACTCCTACTTCCATAAAATAGAGTCATTTATCAAAATCCTTTGTGACCTACTCCTAAATTTTTTATCAATTAGCTCTTTTAGATAATGCCTTTCATTAATCTCCATCTTTAAATATACGATGGTAAACAAAAATCTCATCATTCTTCTCTGGGTAAGCAACTAATTAAATTTAGCCCTGAGGGGGAAGAAAAGCCCAGAAAAACCTTCTGCAAGGCTCAGGAGAGCATTAGGTACTCCCTCTAGACAGGGGAAAGCCCTGCTGAGGCTGCCTCAAAGCCCTGAGGACTTGGATAACACTGGGAGATCATCAGGCACCTGAGCAGCTTCCACTGAATGCATGGAGAGCAGCATGGGAGAAAATGGGAAAGTCTCTTATTCACCTGAGAGTAATGAGATATTGTTTCTTTTCTTCTCTTTTCTGCATGATTGGGGTTTTTTGTGGCGTTTTGTTTTGTTGTTTTTTAAAAAGGTCACAGCAATAGCACCGTAACTGGACAAGTACAACGCAGGTCAGAAGTACATCTTGGATCTTACTCATTCTTTCCACAAAGAGATCAGGAATAAGGCCATGGGCCAACATTTCCTGGAACCACATGAAAAAACTGACAAAGCTACTATCCTCAGATGCCTGTCACTGCCAGGCCTAGTTTATGATTACCCAGAAGTTACTGCCAGACACCAGTTTCTGTGAGTCTTCCCTAAGTTGCTACCAACAAAACCACGTGACAGCTTGTTCAAGACCATCTATCAAAACTGCCGTACTCACCCCGTGCACTTTGTTCCAGGCTTATGAAAACAGGTTCACATGATCCACTCAAGAGTTTACCCCTTTTTCCAAAATGCTAAAACCTCTACACCATTCAGAAAAGAAATCACCTTCCTTCATATGCTTTGCAAACCACGGAGCAAACTGATGGTACTAAATATATAAAACAGGGCCAATAACCTTAAAAAGCAGCGTAACATCTGGGATACAGTAACATCCTAAACCAGCACAGATGTCTTGTTAAGTGAACATCTGTCCACAGCCCTATGCTGGAAGATGGTACAGGAGTGATTTATAAAAAGGTTCAATTAGCGCTGCCATCAGCACGGCTCGTCACAAATTAACGTTCACAGGCACTCTCACAAGTGAAAGCTGTTACCCTCTTTTCAAGAATCTTTTTAACAGGTGTGCAAAAGCCACATGCTCCCACTACACTACTACTGAACCGTAGAGTCCTAAATACAGCTGGAGAAGTTTAACTGTGCTTAAGTAGAGGCTAAAATACTCAAGGTTCAGCTGGTAGCCCCAAGCGAAGAGAAACACAGCACAAGAACAATCAGTTCATGGAAATACCTATGAGGAAAAAGGGGTTTTTCCCCTCTCTGAACACTATTACTTCTAAGAGTTGAGAAAATTCTACATCCAAGTCTGGATAAAATGAAGAGCACAGCTCTGGAAGCAAGGAAGATGCCACTTAGCTAGAATTAACTTCAATAGCCCTAAACAATAACAAGTCTAAAATAGGAAACTCGCTCTTATATTGACTCCAGCTTCAAACTGATGCTGATTGAAAAGGTCCTTCACAGGATTTTTTAATTGAGCAATCAGTAAGAGGTGAAAATGTTTTCTGCATTTACCCTCACTCACCACTGTGTTTTATTTTGTACACGGAAAAAGAAAAGAATACAACATGTAGTTTCTTCCTATTTACTTCTTATGTTATATATATGTGTATACTAAAGGCTGGGGGATCCTGATGGAGGGGAAAGATGAGCAACAGGAGCATGACAAGTGAAAGGTGACAAAGAGTTGACCGTTTACTAAGAGAGAGAAGTGAAAACTTCCTTGTTTAACATCTGTTGAATCAGACTCTAATTAACGTCTCATAGAAGCTGCACAACCTTCAGTTTCATTAGTAAAACACCTCAAAAATACACTTGATATTGCCGATTAATCTCCTGGTACAATCAAAAACAAGTGTGTTTCTTACTACTTTTAATTTATGAAGCATAATAATCTTTTAATAAAATATTACATCAAAGAGAAGTGCCCCAACTTGCATTTAAAACCAAAACATTGCAACTTCCCATCTTACACCTCCTCTAACCAGTAACGATCTAAAAAACATTTTTCAGTCACTCAACGTTATTCCTTTACTCAGGCTAAAACATCTTCAGAGATGAAACTTTTTCACATCTATATTTTATGCAGTTACTACTGAGAGCAATAAACACCTGAAAAAAAATATTACAGCCTTTGAGATCAGGGATGTCTGAGAAAAAAGGGTAAAAAGAACCTACCTTCGCTGGACAATTCTCAGCTTAACTTTTCCAGTAGTCCCCTGTGACAGGGAGATTTGTCAAAGATTTCCTACAGTGCCCAAAGATATGCAAATAGAATTCTTTTGAAGATGATTTGTACTGATGCATCTTTGCTTTCATTCTAGTACAGTCACTGTTGACATAAAGTAAGCAAATGCAAAGGAAACCCACTGGTAAAAGCAGAGCTCTTGAGGAAACAAGGCTGTCCTGAGAGGCTGGGAGTGAAGTATCAAAATGAATCTGCACTGCATAGTTCTGAAGGTTTAAAAGCCAAATAAATTATTACTTGGAAGCAAATGTGAAGTTTGGTTTACCTGTATTTTTGACTGCAATTGTCCTCACCCAGTTACCTGTACTAGGGAGGTTCTCAGGACCATACTGGTGCAAAATTCCTTTCCATGGGAGAAAAGGCAAACAGGATGTGCTGCCTGCAGGCACTTGTCAGAGGACAGTCTACCCAAACCAGAGAGCATTAGGAATGTCATCCCACTGCTGAAAAACCTTAATATCAACTCAGTTTTGCAGAAGGCCACCAGATCCAGGAGGCTGAAGCTGCACTCTGTTGAGTGATGAGGCTGGTCTGGACAAAGCCACCACGTTCAGTATTTCTCTGTTCATCCCTGATGTTATTTACAGTTGTTCAGTTTGAGTCTGGAACTGCTCTTTTGAGAGATAAAGCTGACAAAGGCTATCATAGCTGAAACAGAGCTTTACTAACAATATCAAAACCATGAAGTCTTCTTCCCAACTTGTTACCCATTTGAGAACATCCTCAGTGGGCTGGCAAGGGAGACAGAGGGTCACAGCAGCCAAAGATCAAACCAGGAAGATCCAGTATCACTGATTACCAGTTCATTAACAGTTGCAGGTACATAAAATAACACATTTTTCACATGAGTCTGTAAAATATCCATGAAGTTACAGCTCTGCTACAGCCAGTTATGGCCTGAGACACTGGCAATGAGCTTACTACACTGCAAGGACTTCTGCACACGTTTTTGTGATACCATTACATGAGAAAATCTGAGTTGGATGTTTGAAATATGAAGCCAGGCTGCCTGATCTACATGCATGGACTTCAGATTTGGAGACAGTTTCAGTAACAGAGCGAGAAATCATATAAAAGGCTTTCAGATCTTTCAACTTTCTTTTTTACTTTTCAAACTGATTGCTTAGACATCTATAAATTCTGAAAGTGAAAATTGCTTTCAGTCAACTATCTGTCACAGCAATGCACAGCATCAGAAACTGCTATAGGTTCTTCTTTCTCAAGAACCACACTCCCACTGGGATGTAGTCTCATTTATAGTTTTAGTTCCGTAACACAAAACATTTTACATGCAGACCTGAACAATTACACAGATTTTAGAAAAAATTTCAGATGCAATTACAACACATTATATACCTGCAGTTTTGCACAAACTACATCTTTTCTATATTTGTTACCAATGCACTTGGCCATAGTCACTAACAAAGATGCAAAACTACATACTAGAATTGCAGCACTCATAATATTTTTAAAAACCTTTTCTAGAATCAAATTAAGACCATTTTTGGGAGCACCAAGAGCTACCAAAAGCAGAGGCACCTGCAAGTTTCCAATCCCAGCAAGTTCTGTTTACCTACCTGGCTCCAGACTTGATAATAGCTCTGCCTTTGTAACTGTCCCAGTCAACAGTTAGTGTGAAGCTCTTTGGTAAATTTGCTAAATCATTTAGCAAGTCCACTGACTGTTTTCACATGTTCTCTTTTGACAGGCAAAGAGAATGAAAAGGCAACATGAACTGCTGAGAGACCACTGGCACTGACAAGAGCACAAATTTCTAACCTTGCAAGATTTTCACCTGTGACAAATTCAACCCGCACTGTTCAGCATTGCTCTGGTCCACACTCCTCTGGGCTCTAAGTAAACAAAGCTGCATCAAAATATGCTACTGCACCCAACTCTGCATTTTCCTGATGGGAAGTGTAAGCATCCACTTTGATCTGAACACAAGATTTGTTTCTCCATGACGACGGGCTATGCCAAATTCTAACTCCTCCAATCTTGTGAACAGACATGGTGCCCAGAATTTTTTACCCACATCAGCACCAAGCTCATGTCTTTTTTAAGAATTATCCAGCTCCTTGCTCCTTCACATGCTGCAGGGTTTGCCTGCTACTCTCTTTTGAATAAAGGTGGCAACACAATGGTAAGGGCTGCAATTCTCATGTCTGGTGATTTCAAGATCCTGAACATAAAATTCAGCGGATCTGAGTCATCACGCATGAGAAACAGCTGCCAAGTACTTGGAACTTGGTAGAAGTTTTGGTCTCTGTGAACAGATTTTTGTAATTTTAGCACCATTAATTAGAAGTCATTTTCAAAGATTTCCTTTTGGAACTTTGCAGTCTGACAAGAGTCTTATCACAGGAACATCATGAAGATTCTTGCAAAGTGCATTTGTCTCCTTAAGTTAAATATCCTCACTGGATATATTCAGGTGCCAGGTGAAGGCTGTGCTCTCTGTCACAAAGCCACACACAGTAAACAAACAATTCAATAATCTAACTAAACACAAAAGTTTTTACTCAGAAAAGTCTTTTTATACCTAGCAAGTGCAGTCTGCATAGATTGATTATGTAGTGTTGTAACCACTGCTTTTGTTCATCATTAATTCAGTATGGACACTCAAAAAAGGATGCAAATATTCAACTGCTTTATATTCTAGATAAACCAACCCCACTCACATGACATCATTTTGAGAGGTTTCCAGATCTTACATCTATCAAAATGCATCAGTCAGCTCAGGACATCTCATGCTTTCTCATCGAATAAAGCTCAGAACCCTTTGTCTCAAGTCACTTTTGCTAATGTCTTCAGACTTCAGAGCAAACACAAGTCTTCCTGTAGACTGCATGGAAAATAACTCCATTACTCTTTCTTCTGCTTTTGAAATGTTGCTGATGCCACTAATACAACCAAAAACCCCAACACCTTTCTCTCCTTCAGGTATATGTTACAGGATTTCCCAAGAAAGGCATCTGTTCTCCAGTTTCACCTGAAATTATGTTTGCAAAAAGCAAAGAAGAACCCATGGGCAACAATTTCAGTGTATTAAATCCTAAGCATTTAAGCTTCAACTAGAAGGATCAGGACTTGAAAGGAAGGGCAGTACACATAGAGCTATAAATAACCTGCTTTTATACAAGATGCTGGCTTAGAATATATTAGATAGAATTTTCTTTATAATACCCAAATTAATTGATGGCACGTGAGGAAAGTAGTTCTTGCATGTCAACCACAGTTTGTCATTACCCATCTAAAATGGATTTAGACAGGAAAAAAAACACAACAGAAATGAATGTCATATCACCACATATCTTTTCCATCTGTTAGCACCCTTAGTGCTCCTTATAAAGAAATGCATTTTTTATTTCAGATAATGTCAACAAGGATTATGAAATATTTCTCTTTCAATAAAACTGCTAAACCTAGGAAAGCCAAAGGGAAAAAACACAAGATCTGCTCACTAATTAAAAATCCATTAAAACTTAGTCAGAAGGCCTGGAAAACCTCAGAAGAATAAAAATAGATCTAAGAAGAAAATGGGCAATGGAATCAGATGGGTGTCAGTGTATATTTGTAATTCACATGAACTGTTTTTCTTTTAACAAAAATTGTTTTCAAACTAGATGTAAATCCTAAAAGCTAGATCATGAAAACTATTTTTATACCTGAGTAAATAAAAGTCTGGAAATACTATTGTGAAATATAAACAACAATATAAGCAGCATAATAAGTAACACTCCATAGCACAGGCACAAGTAATACAGATCTTCAAACATGTCTAAAAGCTCCTGTATAAACAGGCATATCAATCTCTAGGGGTGTTGATGAGGTAGAAATTCGAAGGTTTTTGTTAGAATTTCTGCCTAAATAATGTGCCTAAACCTTTTTGTCATCCTTGAAGAAGAGTCTTCTAACCTGGAGACATAAACTTGCCTTCTGACAATTAAAGATAGCTTACAAATAGCTCCAAGTAATGATAATAGAGAACTATTAAACTTCTGTTCAAAGGACTGTAAAATTACCATTATTATTATTTTGGACAATGATCACTGCTGTTCACCAACATTCTCAAAATTTCACCTATTTTTACTCAACACCACTACCAACTATACCAGGCTGCTCTGTATATTTTTAATCCATGCCAGACTTCAGCCCTTTAATATAAAAGATATGAATGAATGCTATTTTTTAAAAAAAAATATTGGGGAGGGTGTGTCATTACTTTTTCAAGTCGTAGTTCCTCACTTCTTTAGTACACTCTTAAAGAAAACCTTTAAGAAAGTGAAGTTAATAAAGAGATGGTGCTAGAGGAGTTCTTCTACCTGATCATCACCTTCACACTGAAGAAGGGATCAGGCTGTGTCAGAACTGCCAGCACCAGAGTGATCTACTGCTCAGCCTACGTCATATGATCCGGGTCAGAGTTATAAACAAAATTGTCCCTGTGTCACATGAGAGGGGCACGTCCCCAGCGAACCCTGCGAGAGCAGCTACTACAATGGAAGCCATCCAAGAGGACCAACTGATACCTCCAGGTCAAGTTCCTCCATCCAAGGACACAAGGCTGCAAAGCTCACTCCTTTCAGTGCCCTGCAACTTGCACAAGGTCCCCAAGTTCTGCAACTTCTCCCCAGTTCCACAAATAATATACTCGGTTTGAACATTAAAATGTGGGTTTTTATTGTAATAGGAAACCAATTCTCGAAATCTATGTTCACTGTGGGGAAAAACACGAAAATGTTCAAGATTCAAACGTGCAGACCTGGTGACTTACAAATTATACTGAGTTGAATTAACACTGATTGAATTTATACCCAGCAAAAGAAGAGTTTCATCTACATCAGTTTGTTTCATTCATTCGAGGTTCACAAACGTCTGTGTTGGAAGCAGCCAGGGAGAAGAGCAGTGAAAGGAAAGGGTTACTGGAGGAGGAGGAGAGAATAAAGCAAGTGGAGCTTCTTTTAGTGACAGTGCAAGTAACGCTGTCTAAAAGGATTTGGAAATCATAATCTGAATCCCTTTGCTTCCTAACTTTTTTTTTTTTTTTCCCCAAACCAACAGAAAAAAATGAGATGAAGATAACCAGAAATGATACTGCAGTTGATTTATAATGGGACTATTTGTATATTTACCTAATCTTTTCTGAGCACAGACCTTCTGGAATGACAGCTTCTTAGATATTTATACTTTTATTTCAGCTTGCTTTTTACATATACACATATGCTTCTAATTAACATTTACGGCATGGAAATTCAGTTCTACTCACCAGACCACACCACAGAGCCTTAAAAATTATCTTAATCAAATGTTTCAGAAGTACTTTCAGGTATAAAAAGCTGGCAGAGCAGCTCTGAAAGAGCTTTACTGGCAACCACTTGTGAAGATGACACAGACAGGGAAGCACATACGTGTAACTTAATGGCCCTAAAGCTGCTCCTGTTTCTCCAAGTACTGCCTCGGTGTCACGACAGGACAGAGCAGCTCCTAGCTCACAGCCACAGAGATTTCAGGAGTAAATAATTATTTTTCTTAAGAGTATTCTGCGTGGGGTTTTTTTGCAGTATTTCTGCACACTGACATTTCTCCTTCAAGTACCTGAGAGCCTTTATGCTGACAAAAAGAACGACAACTGAGGTACGCCTTGTCCTCGGAACCTCAGGAACCATTTGCCTTTTGCAATCAATGTATTAAAGATAATGTTTGAAAAGAATCTTCAACCACAAAGGTGTTCAACATTCATTACACCATCCCTGGAAAAGCTGCTACAGGGAGTGCTATCAGGACAGGAGTCTGACTGCTCATGGATTCACCAGACACAATGCCAGAATCATTATGCACACGAGTCCAATATCTGGAGCTATCACTCAATAACAGTAATTGATTGAAGCCCATCTTTCAGAAAGCCACTCACTTTGCCATTCCCTTTGTCGTTTGTTCCTCCTTCTGAATTCATGCTCATTTCCTTTGTGAACTTCTCTGGTTTCAGCTTTCAACCACTGGTTCTTGTCCCTTTTCCTCTTACATTAGGGATCCCCTAAAAACTCAGTATTTTCTCTGCCTAAGACATCATTCACTGTTCTCTAACTACTGCTTGTTTTTAGGGTGTAAATCCCCCACCCCCATAACCAAACAGACCGAGCACCTCTACCTTCTTCTCCAAAGTGATTTTCCCCAAGCTTTCTACAATCTCTGTTCCGTTTCATGACTTTTTGCCAATATTTCGGTCTTTCAGCTGTGGATATCTGAATCACATTGAAATGGCAGCAGCAAATCTCTCAATCTCTATGATAAATAGAGCTACAGTGCACAGCCACAAACATCCCACACTAAATCTCTCGCCAGAAATGCTCCTTTCTGGACTGCAGCCCCATCCCTAAATCTCTACATGGCAACACCATCCCCGGCCCTTATTCTGAAGAGCATTTTGTTTGACTGCTCTTCTGCCTCTTCCCTGTGCTCATCCACGTCACTCCACATACAGATTTCAACAGCAGTAATTGTTATTAATATTGACTAATACCAGACTTCACTGCTGGAGGACCACCCAAAAAACCCAAAGCAAAGCGATGACAGTTCCCAAAGACAACAAAGTGCTTGGTCAGCCAGTCCTTAAACCAATTACTGCAGGCTTTCTTCCACTGAATAATTCAAACAAATAGTTTTAATCAGAGTATAAAACACTTAAGCCCAGCACCTTTAAAGAAATCCATTTACATTACATCTTCATAGAAAACCATGGATAAAGGACCACATCAGATGACCTAATATCTACATCAAAGGAAACTTGTAAAACTCACGAAGTGGATAAAAGGATGAAAAGGAAGGGAAAGAATAAAAACAAAGCCCACCAAACCTAAGAGTTCCTGCCTCCAAAGAACAGAATGCAGCAAATATATTTATTTCTAAAACAAAAAGTATCCCTAACTGCCCAAAAGTCATGCCTTCCACACTGCTGTCATTTCAGTGGGAACCAGGGGATTTCACTATCCCACAGAAGCGAGCAGTATGTATTTCAATATACTTTGCAACATAATAAAATACTCTACTGAAATTACAAGATCTAAAAAACAATTACTTTATTGCTTCTTACAACTTTTTCACTGTAAAATTCAACTCCAAGGTAGTAATTGGCAGGGACAAAATTATGTAGCAATTAGGGCATGACAGCAAAAGCAAACAAGAACTGAAAATGGGTTCGACACTTCTGGTAACAAGCAGGTAATTATCACAGCAGCTTGAAAGGGGCATAATCAACCAAACTGACATCATCCCTCCCACATAATAAAATGTGAAATCCCTTTACGTGCAGTGTAGCTCTTACACACAGCTGGTAAATGCTGCTAGTCTAGTCTCGATGTTTGTGTCTGCAGAGCAGCTGAGGTTGCATTTGGGATGGTTCAAGAGCAGATAATTTTATTTATTTATTTACATGTTAATAGCTATTACATGTTTTCATCCACTGTGGACTACAGATATTATCACTAGAAAACGCTATTTTATAAAATTGCCCTCTCTTTTCTGAGTGTAACTTTGTTTTCAAAGTTCCTAAAAAAGAGAGAGAAAAAAAAAATCTCTGCCTACCATTACATTTCCACCACCAACTACAAGATAAAACAGGTTTAATATTTTTAACATAAAAATAGAAAGTAGCTAGTTTTAAATATGCTTCATTCTTAACCACTGTATTTAACCAGCAACACTTTTTTCCCCACGATGCATTTATTGAAACTCAGGTGTGAACATTATCTGCTGTCTCAAAGCAGCACTGTGCCATGGACATGCCTGTTGTTATCTCAACACAGTCTAACTGCAAAATAAACAGCCACGTATCCATCTTCATCATGTAGCTGAAGTAATTAAATCATTATTTTTAAAACCCATTCATTTATCTGCTGTGCCCTGTTTTACTGCTAGATTCTCACTCTCCTCAGCAAGAGTTTGGAAAGCCCATCAGCCCTGACTGACTCAATCAATGGTGCTGGTTCCATGTGCTGGGGGGAACCTCCTCCTTCCCTGTTTTGTATATTCCTAACCTGTGTTCTGCTCCATTTTCTCTCTCTTTGTGTTGACAAATCCATTTACCTCCACACCGTCTGTCAATACCATTAACTGGCTGCTCCCACCTTTTTCCAGCTCATTAACAGCAAGGCCGAGCCCAGCACTAATCCCTAAGTCTGCCCTTAACTATTTCCACCCGGCTCCCACCTTTCCGATGGGTTCTGCTCCTTGTTTCTTGGATACAAGCGATTTCAAACACACCCGAACTGCAGCTCAATTTGTATTGATTTCTCATGACCAATTTCCATAAAACATTTACAGAATATCTGCACCTACCATTTTGTAAACTGTGCTGCAAGTACCATAAGTAAAATGAATTATTAACCCTTATTTTCCCATCTTTAAAAGCTCAGCGTTAACACATCACAACATGAATTCTTTAGACAGCTGTTATGTTAAGCAATCTACTTTTTTATCCATTTTTTTTGTTATATTTAGACTTTTTTTTCCCCACAAAATTCTCACGAAGGTTAACACAAAGCTTGCTTCCTGGACCTCAGCTTCTGAAAAGTATTAGGGCAGTTTTAAGTATTCCTTGTAAAAATTAAATTTGAGGAGTGTATAGCCCAAACATGGCATGCCTTGACTCGTGGGAGGTTTGATTTACTGACAAGTAAAGCAGATGTGGGCACAACAGGAGATATTTAATTGCTGACTACATATTACTGACAGGATAAAGAGGTTAATACTTTACCAAACTTTGTCTTTTTTCCTGCATATCTGAACCATCTTAAATCTCAAATTATTTAAACAGGTTAAAATTGTTCAAGATGTATTATCAAGAAATCTCTAGAATAAAGTGATAAAAGCACAAGTTTATAAATTCAAAACTGTATCACAGCAAAAGGCAACACTGATAAGGGAAAAAAGGATAAAGACTAAATAGGTAATTTTAAAAGTTACTTGTAAACTAATTGCCATTAATAAGGCCTACTCCTTTCAAAAAAAAAACAAGCAAAGCTTCTCTGAACATGGGGATTTTACCATGAGAATGTGAAAACCAGCTTTACAAGGAAACCCAGCGTGGGTCAAAGCACAACTAACAGGACTGGGGCAGTCCCACCCTCACCTGGAGTAACACACAAGCTGCAGGGAGCCTTTCCAAAGGGAGCCTCCTGTGCCAGGAGCCACCTGAGCCCTGCACTGGCACAGCCACAGGGCTCAGCAGCTGCAATGACAGCCACTGCCCAAGTCACTGCTGCCAGCAGAACAGATCCCTGCAACCCTGCCCTTGAATGCCCTGTAAATGCAAAGCTCACCAGAAAGTCTCCATTCCCAACAAAACGTGAGGAGGTGCACTACCAAAGAACAGGTCCTCAGAAGTGATGGGGTGGGAAACCTTCAGCGCCCTTCACCACCTTCTCTGTCCTGCTTATCTTAGTTTTTTCAGTGAGAGATTGCACCAGAAATGCCTTTTTTACTGAAAACTTAAAACTACAGCAGCATCCAGGAGCCACAGCATTGAGCATACTGGATAAGGATATTCTATGATACTTTAACTCTAAAGATTTGAGGGAACATAAAAGATTCACAGAAATGCCAAGCCCCATTCTGGCCTACAGAAATTCCAGGCCCCATAAGCTCCAGAACAAGCACATGAAGTCACCTGACAAAGGGACAAATATTGGTTTTCTTCTTTGCATCTGGATCCTAGAGTAAAGGTAACACGCTTGGTTCAGGGTCCCTAAGGGAAACTTTCTTCACCTAAACAGCTGGAAATAATGTTTTGTTGGGAAAAGTACAATATTTTGAAGTAGAGATCCTTCCAATGAAAGCTCTGAGAAGATGCCAGGAAAACGAAGTTAATACTAACACCAAAAATTTTACCTTCTCTACATACAGACACACCCCAACACCTTATTTTCTTACAGCCAATTCAATCCCAATCTGCAGATATGTTGAGGGTTTCTTTCTTCCAAAAGTGAGATCAGTTGAGGTTTAACTTCCATTGGAAAATAAAAACAAACGTGGGCTTGAGTCTCATTAGACACACCCCACATTAGCACACCCCAACACTTAATTTATTGCAGAATAACACTAAATTGGTAATGCCTAGCATTAGAACTTCAGCTTAAAAAAACTCAGCAAAGTAACACTCACAATGTGTTCTACCATTAAAGAGAACCTTTGAGCAATGTCACTGAACTCATGGCTAAGCTTAATACAAAATATCACCAAATACAAACTTTACTAGCTAAGTACATTTCTGTTCTGAGTCAAATGCAAGCCTGTTTAAATGCTCAGCCTTGGACATGCACATTAAAATAAAAATATGTGAGTCTGAGATCCTGACTCAACACCATCACACCTGCACGTGCAGGGCTCAGTAATTAACCTGTGTAGTTCATCAAGGACTGTCTGAAAGCCCTTTGGTTTTTATGCATTCTGTTATCAGCATAATTCAGAGCATTTGGATGAAAAGCCTATACAATTCTAAATTATTATGAAAGCTTTTGTTTTGTTTTATGAAACCCTACAAATTCTGATGACTTCTTTAAGAACTGTGTTCTTTCAAGTTTCTCTGGCCATAAATTTTATATCCATGTTCACTCAAAAGAAAACATAAAAATTAAAACTGCTAAACTTACTAGCTAATAAATATACTGTCACTACAACAAACCATGAAAGAACCTATCAATGGATTTGATTTTTAAAATTAATGACTGCCCATCTTAGAAAACATACTGCTGAAGAATGAATGGCAGGGGGCAATTATCTCTGAAATGTATCATCCACTTCTAAAACTCTCAGAGAAAATTTGCTACCCTATTGCACCAGCTGCAAAATTCCATCTCTGCTGCCTTGTACACACTTGGAAGACTCCAGGAACCAGGTTTCACATGATCAGAAAAATCACGGGCCAAATACAATGGTGGTCTGACACATTACTCACCAACTCCTCAGCAAGAAAGGTTTTATTTTTACCAAGGAGGTGCTCTGAGTGAGTATAGCAACTACTGAACTACTGTTCTTAACACATGTAAGAAAAAAACTCTAACTTTTCAAGCTATTCATTTCAAAGAGACAAAATCTACCAGGGCCAACTAGTTCTTCAATGTGACAAATGTATCAAAACAAAATGTACTTAAAACAAATGTGACTCAGATAATCAGCTACTATCAGTTTACTACAGGTATCCTGTCTGAATAAAGCAAAATGAGTTAACAGTATTCTCCCACAATCAGACTTTTAATACTTGCAGTAAAGCTAAGGATAACAGTAAAGCTCCAATTATACACTTTTAAAAACAAATTTATAATAGAAGTATATCTGAAGCTGCATCTTAGAAAAGAAAAAAAAAACATAACAGCCAACAAAGTATTTAGAATTTCCCATCCTATTATTCAGAAAGATCTAAGAATATCAAAACATTTTTAAAACAATAATAGAAAGTAAAGGTTTAAGCCACATTAGAAAACCTCCCCCTAAGCCTACAGTTATTGCAGTACTTCTTAAGGCAGAGTTTCATGACAAAAATACTCATTTTGTGTGGCAGAGACACACAAAAGGATTCTTCGGGATGCCAAACACTTTCAGAACTCTCCAGTGATGACTCATCCTGTTATGTATACAAAGCTTTCATTAAAAAAAAAAAAA